>JAPVRG010224098.1:4784-20770 GCA_029783565.1 Rhagoletis cerasi | reverse complement strand
CTTAGAACCAGTACGTAAAGTACCATCTGTATTCTGTTGCGAAAATTGGTTGGGTTATTGATAAAGAAATAACACGAGTAGTTTGGGATTCGCGGGAGAAAAATTTCCAAAAGGTAGAAAGTAAAGTTAAGCCAATCAAGTTGAAAAGGGTAAACGTAATCGATAGTTGTAACAACAATTGTAGGGAGAGTAAAGAGTTTGAAAATTATGATGGTGATAAGGTAAAATTGTTCAGAAAAGTCATACGGTAATGGTAATCATATTTGTAATGGTGGTGGTAAAAGTAATGCCAATGGTAATTTTAGTCGTAATAGTAGTGGTAAAAGCAATGGTTATTGTAATGGTAATGTAAATGGTAATGATAGTGGTAATGGTAATGGTAATGATCATTACCGTATTGTTATTGGTAAAGGTAATAGTAGAGGTAAAAGCAATGGTTATTGTAATGAAAACGGTAATGATAATTATAACCGTATTGATATTAGTAATGGTAATTTTAATGGTCATGGTAATGGTAATGTAACGGAAATCGTAATGGTAATGGTAATCGTAGCAGTAAAGGTATTGGTAAAGGTAATGGTAATAGTAATGGTAAAGGAAAGGTAAATGGTGTAATGAAAGGAGCAATGATATGCAGAATGGAAAAGGTGATCATTGCATAACCATGTTTTAATTATCAAAGCATAAATTGTATGGCGATTTAGTTATCGATAGCATGAAAAAGTAGAAGAATAAGAAAAGTTAGAAGCATTAATTATCTCGAAAATGAAGTAAATAAGTAGTGTGAAATTGTGAAAGCTGTAGTAGTGATGCATTTATGAATGAAAATTTTGACAAGATTTATTGTTTTTAGACGAATGATTCATACATTAATTGCCAATTTAGTAGTAATTTTCGATAGTAAATATCTAGTGATTATTTTTGACAGCCGCTACTACTTTTTTTAAATAAATATCAGGCTCTGCACAAACAGGCACACATCCAATTTCTGACATGTACCGACATACTCATTGACGCATTTACTAAATTCTATAAACTCCGTCTTCTTATGTTCCACTTACTTGTAGTAAATTTTGATCCTTTTTGAGACGAATTTGTGTCAAAGTGCCAGCCAGTAAGTCGTCGCAATTGTGATTGATGCCAGCTGAGACTTCAATGAATTTGGCGCCAAAAGTGCAAGCGACACATTTGCCATCTATAAGAGAAGAGAAAAGAACAAGAAGAAGAAAATAAGAAGAAAAGACGAAGAAAAAACCAATTATAAAGGATAATGCAGAGGAATTTAAGGCTAACATATGTATAAACTTGCATTAAGAAATTCCACAAAATGAGCTGAATACGAAAAATTTGCTCGTTAAACTGGTAAAAAGTTTGCTTTACACGCACTCATTTTCGCAAACTTTCACTTCTTTTGCTATCGCAGCAAACTTTTCGTGTGGCATTGATTTCAGTGCATACTTTGTTCATGTTCAGGCAGATTGTTTTTTTTTTTGGTACTTGCATGACATTTGTGCATTCATTCTCTGCTTTTCTTGCTGTTCTGCAACAACTTTTTCAAGTATGCTAAAAGTTTGCCATGTTAATCAGATATTTGTGGTAGTTTTCGTGCAACTGGTGTTAGAAGTTAGTCAATGAAAGCATATTTGACTGAGCAGGTTTTGATTCATTAGCACACCTTAGAAAATTCCAGTGAAGTGGTGCAGGTGAACGACTCAACAATGCTAGCAATCATAATTGTGCAAGAAATCTTCAACGCTTACCTAATGTACTAATTTAGGAATTATTGAAAAGGCACACACATAATTACTCTATGCATTCGAACACGGCAATCAGCGTCTGAATTGATTTCGAAAGTCTTTGTGCGTTATTTTCAATTACCTGTAAACATCCTCAGTGTCCCGCAAGTCCACTAATTAACGTATTTTCAAGCGTGTGTTTAAGAAAGCATGAAGTTAGCCAATTAGCTATGATTTTGCGGTGCCTAAATGTAGGCAACTAGTTTGGGTAATTTATTACTATTGAAGAGTTATTCAAGCGTGTAATCTTTAACTAGTAGTGTGGGGTGTAAAGCTTGCGCTTGAGAAAGGAGATTTAAGTGCATAAATGTAGCACTAAAATTTTTATAATTCGACGAAAAAGTGTTTCACAGGTCAGCAGCTACATATGTTTAGTATAGGTTAGTTTTGAAAAGGACGCAAATTCTTTTGAAATAAGTAATTTTCAAACAAAAAACACAATTGACCTCAATTCTTATATACAAATTTGGGAGTACCATTAATTTGTTCATGATTCAATGAGTAGAACTAAACCGAATTATTATGATAACACCTTTCCGATAAAAAAACGAAAACGGTTAACGTTGAATTTATTCGGCAACATAAATTAAAAAAAAAATATTCCGACGAATTGATAACTTCCTCCGCTTTTTGAAGTCGGTTGAAAATTATAATAAATTGTTCAAAAAGTTGCACTGTGCTTGTGTATTTTCAGGTTAAGAACTGAAGGATATCTGATTAGAAACCCTTTTCTGATCACAGGTATATTCATTTCGGTCTAACGTTTCCCTTCCCTGTTGTAATACCAAGAGAACAAACTGGCGGCACTTCAACAGCGTGATCAATAACAACCATATAAAAATATAGTGCAATAAATTCGTGAAAGCTATGCGATTGGCCTTTAAGGTTTCTTTCCCCATAATCTTCGATAAGAAGCAATATCTACCGTGGTGGTGAGAGAACATCCGAAGTTCAAGAAAGGGTCTCGGAAACTGGTCAACTCATGTATGTATTACAAGGGCAATTGGATAGCTTAAGAATTGAAAAAAGGCTATTCGTAATACAAAACGGGAGTCATGACGTAAATTTTGCTCTTCTATAAAATTTAATGAAGAATATTATAGAATGCGGAAGATTCTTTTTAAGAAGCATACCAGCACATCTTTAATAAAAAAAGAAGATGGATGATGGGCTAACAGTTCGAGGGAGACAAAAAAACTTCTACTTCGCGTGCAATTTTCAGGCTGGGCTTAAATCAGGTCTCAGCAGTAGACAGAGCAACGGAGCGCCATCAATCATAAATATAGTTAACAAAATAAATTAACGAAGGTGCAGATCATATCTAACGGGAGCCTTGAATGCCATTTTATGTTAGTATTTTTATGGAGGGCTCCACAGAGTGCCCCGAGGTTGAGAGAAATGCATTCTTTCAACGATCCATACATCTATTCGAAAAATTTGACTAAAATTGTCCTTCGTTTCTCTTCAAGAAAAACATCAGTATAATGTTTCCATCAAGGAAGGTGTGAAAGGATACTGCTTCCACTGAACGCTTCAATGTATCTACATATTTCCATGGTCTGTAGCGCAGGGGCGTGAATTCATTCAACTAAACTTTAAGCCAAAATTATGTTCGATTGCCAAACTCGGCCTGAGTTTTTCAGAACGAAGTCATTGCTAGCGGAGAGCCGTGTAGAGTAGTTTTAACGTTAAAATGAACAGGAAGACCATAGACAGGCAGTGATTAAGGTATTTGGATATGCAAGCATTTATTTGGTCTTAAAGGTAATGTTGATTTGGTTGCCGCAACAGCATTAATTGCAAAGAAATGGTCGACGAGCTAGCGCGTCGGCTCCCTCGGTGCCGTAACTGTGATGTTGTGGGAAGTATGGAAACGACCCTAGACTAACTTTGCGAGTGCCCAGCATTGGCACGAATAAGGCATGACACACTGGGGAGCTTTTCCATCCAAAATCTTAGGGACATCTCCAAATGTTCCATTACAAGCCTAAATAGATTAATAGAAATACCCAAATGGCTTGACGAAACCGAATCATGAGAGCAGGAAAACATCAAGGATCCCAGAGTAAGCATATCAAAATGGTGCTATAAGCACTAATTGGGTCATGGGTATGTGCTCAGACGACGACTCTACTAACCAACCGGCAATATCAGTGCCAAAAAGGTTCTTGCAACTCTGAGCCGTATCAAGCGCCGCATCTCTTAGCACACTACACTTGGACTACATTTATCATCAAATTGAGCCGAAGGAATTTTCTCAACTAACTGTCATTTTTAGAGGAAACTCTGCACTGGTCGCCCATGGTGCCGTAACATGTCTCTTCGTAGCTGTAACTTGTCAGATGAAGAAGAAGCGGTAGACCGGAATACGGTTGCTACGCGAGCCTTTCTTTGATGGTTTAACAGTAATAAGTGATAATAACCCACTGCGTCTGCTCGGGTTCTTAATCTCTACGGGTTGCATTTAAGAGACCAAATAAACATAGCATCGCAAAATAAACAAGGAAGGAAGCTATATTTGAAAAGTAATTAACAGCCCGATTTCCAAGCAATTATAAAAGTCATATTTTGGAATTTTTTTAGGCTCCGTAGTAAAGTATGAAAATAGTGAAGCTATGTACCTGTGTACACAATATATATTTATTTTATTTTACTTCTTTGTATATTTTACTGAACGTAGGCAGCGGAATTATTTGAGAGGCGAGCCTGAGAAGTGGTCATCAACAAAGCATCCTCCTTAAAGTTTTTGTTTGGGCTCTCAAATAAATTACATGCAAAGCATTATTCCTCTATCATAATGACAGTGTATGTAAACTACGACCATACCTACTTATTTATTTATTTAACTTTGCCAGAGTAGCGCTTGTGAGTAGCTTAGCGCTAGAAAGTTTTCTATGAATCATCAGAACAATAGAAAAATTTGAAACACAGCATGCATTATGAAAGCGTTGTTTTTTTCAATGAAATATCTGCGATGAAATAAAGCGATACAAAACTCAGGTTCCAATATAAAGACACTTGCCATAGAGAAAAATTTTTCCTTAAGCTTTTGAGGCAGTGTTGGGGTACCCTCCAATACCAAAAAAACCAAGAAGTTGTAACCAACTAATATATACAATATTTCGAAACTGTCGTAAAGAGTAAAAACAAGAAAAATTTGTAGCATAGTAATTCGCCACCTACCTTGCGAGGAGACTGCACGTGAGCGTGCCAAATCAATTTTGTTCGCCACCAAAATAATCGGACGAGTACGTATCAAATCCATGTCCTGCAGTCGTGAGAGTATATGTTTGGCGCGTGTGAATGACTCCTTGTCAATGCAAGAGTAGATCACAAGAAAAGCATCAGCCTTTTCCAGTTCCTCCTGCAAAGAATGATATTTAAAAAATATTAGAAAAGTTTTTTTGAAAGGGTCGTGAAAGAACTAAGTATTAGAGAAAATTAATATATACTTGTGGTCAACTAATTAAGTTAAGTGCCATTTTGACCAGTTTTGGCAATTTTTTTTGTTTATGCAACGTTTATTATTTTTTTTTATAAAATTCTTGCGCATTATATTTAAATCAAGCACAATATATAAATCGACATTTCAAACTTTGTAAAAAAACAACAAATTTTACCAATTTCCCCCAAAAATTTCAAACTTTTTATTCAGAATTTTTTAGAAAAATTTTAAGTAGGCAGTCTTATCGAACACTAAATTTTAGTAGTTAGTTGTGCATTTTCTTCCAATATACAGAAATGTATTTTATATGGAAGAAAATACCAAATACCGCCAACAAAAAATTCGTTAAAAACCAACGCGATTTTGTAGCGCCTTGGAACTTGCACGTTATCCTACTAAAATGTAATGGGCTCTAAAACTTTTGGTAAAAAAAAAAAATCCAAAAATTCAGAATAAAAAGTTTGATATTTTTGGGGGAAATCGGAAAAATCTATTGAATTTTCAGAATTTTTGTACAAAGCTCAAAATGTGAATTTATACAGTGCTTGTTATATAATGTGCTATGCTTTTATAAAAAAAGTTTAAAACATTAAATAAACAGAAGAAAAATAGCTAAAACTGATCAAAACGCCACTTCACTTAGTTCGCCAGCCACAAGCGTATGTACAAAACATGAAAATAATCAGCAAGAAATATGCTTTGCCCAAAGCTTTGCATGCTGTACGATGTTATTAAAAATTTTTATTATCTTTGTCATTTTACTTATAGAAAAAGGCAGCATCAAAATAGTGAACACACGCAGACGCCTGTCGTTATGACAGTTGCAAATTCGCACACATAAATATTGCTTGGCTTTTGTAATTTATGACCACGAATGTTTCGAGCAGCACTTTTCCGTCAGCGGTACCTGCGTGCCTATGCCATTTTATCGCTCAACCGCACTTTTTCCGGAAATTGTGGAATGTACATTACCTACAAAATGTTTTGCCTCACCTTCACATTTGTGAAAAGTCAAATATTGCGCCTTTTGCTGCCATCGCTGCCACTTGCTAAATGTCTGCAGCATTTTCTGCAACAACTTATGCAAACTATTTCTTTAGTTTAAATGCTTTCAATTTCCATTTCCAACTTTCTCCCTCCTCTGATCATTACTTGAAATTTTAAGAAGGCTAAGAAATATCTAATACATCGCGACTGCTTTACTTTTGTCGTCCACATTTCGAGCAACGTCATTTGTTTTTTCTCAAAAATATACCATCACGTCACTATAAACCCGCCGAGCAATATGTTTTCACCGCCCTTTCGTCTGATCTATTTAACTTCTTCAATTACGTGGCGTTTTTCGCATTTGGCTCTCAGCCAAGGCAGTCACGCTCGTCACCACGTCTGCTGTATTAATGCGCTCATTGGGCGATCATTGCAGGGCACTTTTTTTGACTCTATTGCAGCCAAGTTGCTGTTCTGTGGCTGAGCCAAATGTACAAGTACATATGCATATGTATGTATATTAGAGTGGCCTTTTTTTGACATACTCGACCCACGACTGGTAGTACAAAAATGGCATAGCAATACTATATAATGAATTATTCTTACAGGATCAGCAGCCGGACAAACAGCGTATATTCCACGTATACCTATGATTCCAACAGACGTGCCATTTCAGTACAAACGTCTTCAGTTTCCTGTAAATGTTTCATTAGCTATTACAATAAACAAAGCTCAAGGCCAAAGTTTTCAAATTGTTGCAAAAGAACAGTTCTTTAAGATTGGTGGTGACTGTAATAAGGCAGCTTCTTTGAGAGTTTCATTCCAATGCTCATCATTTTCTAAAAGACCAAGCTCTTGGCAAGTAGCTAGGAAAGTGGGGCAACCAGTGCCATTAACTGTTCGCTCTCTGGTCCACTTCCCATGGAAAAAGGGTCGGAGAACATGATGGTTGCTGAAAGCTATTTATATACAAAATTTCATGAAAATCGCACCAGCCATTCGCGAGATTACCTGTTACAAAAAAAGGGACTTCTCTTCATATAATTAGTATAGATAATTCCTCTGTTCAACTTTAATCAACTTTTGGGTCCATTAATAATTCCTGGATCGGGGCAAAATTTTTCAGGTGCTATTTTTAGGTTAAATTGAAACTTTTTCAGCCCGGCGCTCATCGATACTGCCATCGCTAAAAATTTCCTAACATTTTGCGGCCACTCTAATGTACATACATACACACACATGTATATAAGTATATATATTAATGAGTTTAAAAACATATTGGTTGGTTGCTGCGGTTCTTTGCAATTGATTTTTGGTTGCTGTAAATTTTACCATGCTGCTGTTTGCACTGTATCATAGTGTGAGTCTTTGGTGTAATTTTATAAGTATGCATTATGTTTTTTATTGCACTTTAAATTGATTGGCTATCTCTGGATGTAATTCTTTTGCAAAAATTAATGATACTTGCTGATACATACATACATACATACATATGTAGGCAACTTAATGTGCATTTTAAATACAAATACATATGTGGCGGCGAAAGTTAAAAGTTGCCTACGGGACGAAAAAATCATTTAAATTTTTGTACGATGCTTGGCTCTTCCCAAGTCACGCTCGCGGCTTTCAACCTGCATTCTACTTGTTCATCTTAGAGTTTCATCAATGTGACCATCTCTATTTTGTTATTGTAATTTCGGTACATAGCCTTTGCATCCTTTCAAGAAGTTTTCCTATGTAGAATTTAGGGTGTGATTGAATACCTTTCTTAATAGAGTTTGTATCATTGGTCTTACTTCGAGGTAGGACTTCAGGCTATCCCATGAATATACATGGTCCACTGTCTAGCCATGTAGTTTTTTGCAATGTCACTGTTTCCTTGGACCCAAATCAACTTAATATGGAAGCAATCCGAGACAATCTATAGAGAGGTAAGGTATTCTCCGACCAGCTTGGATCAAACTATGAGCGATCCTACCAACTCTCGAGTCCCTCATAGTTTTATCAAAACTCGTAGATATGTGTATGAATGTTTCAGTATCCTAAATGCTTTTGTGGCCAAGAATTACTACATAAACTAGCAAATAACGTGAATAAAAACTTGGACCGCTTAGCAAACCACGGAGCTCCATAAGTGTGAAACTCTTTGGTAGGTAAACCAAAGCACATCCAAGGAAGCTCATAAATACCTGGTTAGTTAAAAAGTTTAAAGACATTGGTTTGGTTGTCCGGGGCGGAGACAATCTGAATGGGTTATCTACATACAGGGTTGCCGGGATGGTTGTCTTAGATACTTAAGGACACTATTATTTATGTAATTTCTGATTTATTTGGTTATGTGACATGATGTCCAAAACTTAACCGTTTTCGATATACACGATTATGAAAAAAGTATTTCATTTGCTTGCGATCATTTAAAAAAGTATTTCATTTGCTTGTACGTCCTCTTTTTTTAAATGTTAGTTCAAGGGTCCGATATTTTTTCTGTTGTTAGTTAAAAGGCATGCCAGTTAATAAGAATCATCAATAAAAGTTTTACCTAGACCTGATAGTTAAAAATTGCTGCTTGATAAAGTTTTGAAATTACGATTTTTCACGAAGTGTTTCCTACTTCACATCATAAAAAAATTTTTTGAACGGAATCTATTCCGCAAATTATACTTAAAACTAGTACTACTTTTTAGCTATTCAAAAATGGTATAATACTCAAATTAAAGAAGTAACCCGTAGGCGGATTGTGGGCTCAACTAGTGGAGGGCAAAATTTCATGAGAAGGAAAAAATTTTAAAAATACAAGACAAAAACAAAAGAACTTAGCAATTTAAAATTTTTTATTCATTATAATTCTTTCTTGATATGAGCGCCCCTCTTTTTGACACAAACTTTCATTCTTTTCCTTAAATTACTTTTTTTGTTGTTTTTTTTTAAGTTTTGGACACCATGTCATAAAACCAAATTAATCAGAAATGACCCGAATAAGAAAGTGCTTAAGTATCTAGGACGACCTTCCCGGTAACCCTGTAAATGTACTTTAAAGGAGTCATCAAACAAACTCCATAATTAGACATACGTTTGCATAGAGAATTTCACGCGGCGTTGTGCCCTCTGCTAATATCTCAGAATAAATTAATATTTGGTAATGAAAATCTGTGATTTTTGTAAGCTAGATTAAGAAACACACATATATAGATCATTAAGTACTGTACTACACCGTTCACCAAAAGCAAATGGCATCACTCACTCCGCAAGGAATTCTATATAAACTAAACTCATCAATACCTAATTTGGACATATAATTGAATTACGATTGTTTGCATTATAGAGCTCCAAAATACATACATATGTACATGCATACATAACATAATCATGCACCGTGAAATTCCAAACGCATTCTATCAAACATTTGCAAATGCGACCTTACCAGAAAAAAATGTTTTCCACACATCTTCGTATCTGAATTATTTTTGAATGGCAAATTCAAAATTTTTTTTCTTAAAGTATGATATGTTTACCTAAGTTCTTGTTACAAGGACACAATTATTTTTTGTTCCAAAGTTCATTGACCTGGAGTACCCCGTTATCGTACTTGCCCACCAGATCTCACTTCCCACCACGCTAAAGTACCACCCTAATGTCAGTAAATTAAAGCTCACAAGAAATCAATGAACTTTTGCTAAGTAGTTATATCGATTATTCCAGTAGAACTATTAAAAAAAACGTATTTATTTATTTTTTGTTGAATTCTTTCTTTTTTGAAATTGCCTTTCAAATATACATACTTTAGACTCTGAGATGTACGACGAACTTTTTTTTGTTTGCTTGTAAGGTGATACGGTCTAATGCACACGCATATGTACTATGTGCTTAATTGCAAAGATTATCCAGGCCTTTGACTGGCGGCGTTGATGACTTATCAGTTGCTGTTGTTGTTTATGCTGTAAATGTTTGTTTGGCTTTTGAGCTTTGGTATGCTTGTCAAAAATTGCGGACATGTTACGATGAATTCGAATTTGGTTTGCGTAGTTTAACTTGAATAGGTGTGCGCTTAATATAGTTATTTTCATTTAAGGGGAAAATACTTATTAGTAAATAGATGCATCACGAAAACTCTAAAGTATTTTAAACAAACTAAAAATCTCAAAAAATCATGATTGTTGCTAATTTTAGAAAAATAGACCTATGCTGGTCGAAAGAAAGGCAAAAACGCTAAGAAGTCTAAGCTGTTTGTGGAGAATGATACGCTAGCCTAGATTCTGGAAATCGCAACGTTAAAGATGCACCTCGCTCTGTTCGACCAATCACCGCAAAAAGTCCAAGAGATAATGCAAATGAATGAGCAAGAACGGGATGTTTTTAACAACTTAGAAATGGCTAGATACAAAAAGAAATTCGATGCTTGCGTGAAAAATTTGATGAATAGCATTACAAATTTTTTAATCGAAGGAGGTCAATTAGGAATGCCAAATGAAGCCAAGTCCTTTTTATCAGGTCTTTCCATCGGCGTCGTTGAATAGTTTTGTGGCCGTAGCCTTTGTATTCATTTACACGATTTGGTTTTTCACTTCACTGCCCCTTCTCTGCCATTATTCAGTTCATCGTCCATAGTCTGCGGTATTTGCCGTCATACACTTTTCTCGAATACTCAAAGGGCTGCCCGGATGTTGTCATTGTCCACGCTTCTACGCCATAGTGCAGCTCATCTGACTTATAGAGTGTGATTTTTGTACGACGAGAGAGGACTTTACTTGTCAATTGCCTATTCAGTCCTCTGGGTAGTTACAGTTGCACGACTATTCTCAATTACTACGTCAGCTTCCCATGCGCAAAATGGGTCATGGCAGAAAGAGAGAAAACTTTATTGGATCGACTCTGATGTATTTGGTTTTGAGGTGCTACACGCACCTCTGTCTTGGAGCAAGTTCTAATGTCTAATGAAAAGCAAAACATTGCTACTGGTAAGACGCATAAGACAAAGGTTAAATTTGCCAAGACACGAAAAATCGTTGAAGCTGAAGTTTAATAGAAAAATAGCTTATTGGGCAACCAATCTCAGAAAATTTTGTGATGAAAGGCAGAATTGAGATATACAGTCAACGTCAAGCCGGAAACGAGTGACAGGCCAGGTCATAATAATTATCAGAAAAATAAAAAAATCTATGTCTTGTATTTTTAAAATTATAGGCGTTCAAAAAAAAAGAAAAAATCTACACTCTGTGATGGTTTTTTAATTCCCGTTACTACAAATTTATACTTTTTCTCAATTTTATTTAATTATTGAATTCTGAGTAACGCTTCTGTAAATTGTCATCTAAAATTTATAGCCAACTGCTACAGCTTGGAAGAAAATTACACTTTTTGTCAAACAAAAATTTGAAATTTACTGCTTGAAAAAAATGTACAACACAAGTTTAGCAAGTATGTAACTTTAAAAGTTGGCGCATTTAATAAGGATTCTAAAATGGTATGGCACTTGTAGGATTGTTTCTTAAATTATGGACAATTTTGATTTCGTCAAAAAAACTCAGTTTTGAAAATTTTTTTCTTACTTAAAACGATTGTAGTGTACCCAACACTTTATTCGAAGCCGTAACATTCAAGGTAACTCTAGTTTGAATGAGATGAAGGGAGTCATTTTACGATATGTGAGCGAGACAGACTGTGACGCAACTTTGTCCTGGCTTGTCACTCGTTTCCGGTTTGACGTCAACTTCTGGGATACGCTGTTATTATTATTATTATTATTATTATTATTATTATTATTATTATTATTATTATTATTATTATTATTATTATTATTATTATTATTATTATTATTATTATTTATTTACCTAATTGAACTGCTCAACAGTCAAATCAATCAATTGCGCATCGAGTCGATTAATGTCCAGTTCGACAAACCACAATTAAATAATTGGCGCTACAGCAGAAAAAGCTGAGCTCGTTACACACATATAATTTGATGATAAGTAATCAAGAAACTGCATACAACTACATACATATATAAATTTTTTCCTCCTATTCTTTATTTTCCACATTTCATTCGACTAGCTTATTGCTTCTGTGCCATTAGACTCACCTTATTATCCTGCTGACCCGTAGAAAACTTCAATTCCGATTCGATGCCATTTAGAATTATTGAAATATTCTGTTCCGCAACATCACACTCTGTGAAAGAAGGAAAAAGTAAGGAGAAGAAAAGAGAAAATGGTGGAGAAATTAATGAATTTATTTTTAGAAATGATCACAAAAATAAAAGGCAAGACGCATCTATACAAGGTGGTGTTAATAGAACAGCTGATTTGATATTTTTGTCTCTACACTAGTACAGTGGAATATCATCCAAGACGAAATGGCGTAACTCTAGGATGTCAACAAAACAAAATGACGAACATTTTCTGCCACTTTCTTTCATTTTGACATCCTTACGTACCAAAAAGCAATAACAAGATACAAACGATTTTTACTTATATGCAATTGGTACCAACTTGTAGGGATGCGCCTTGGCAAAAGGTGTGAAAATGTCATGATTTGATTGCACAGCGAAAATTAATGGGTGTGTTTATTGCAAAAAAGCAATAATAAGAACCAAAACAAATGCATAATTGCACTGACAATGAGCTGGCAGACAGAGAGATGAGAAAATTAACTGCTCATATAGTCCCCAGTCCTCCTGGCAGTGGCTGTTCATTTCAGCAGCGCGACAATTTGTGAATATATGTAAATCTTGTGGTTGAATAATTGAAAAATTGATTTATGTAGTTGGTAATTTACACAAAAATATACGCATATATATGTATGATTCAAGGGTGTTTGCGGCGTACGACCACGCGATATCACCAAACTGCAGATGAATCAGCGACATTCGCGCATAAACCACTGAAACAAATGTGTGGACTGCGTTTGGCTACTGTACCCACTCACACACACATGCATATTAGCGCAAATGAATACACCTACACTTGTAATATTTTTGTAATTAAATAAGCTCAACCGCACAACACTCATTGCAAAAAATCGCCTGTCCAGCAGCGGACAGTCACACACCACGGCGTATGAGTGACAATTTAATCAAATTAGTTTTCATGACAATACAATGCACGCGCGTATTCGCCCATATTCGCGGATATATTCATCCATATGTTGCGCACATAATTTTAAAATATGCATACATTTTTGATTTAATTTCCAGTTAAAGTGGAAAAATCGCTTGCGTGAGTGTGGCAATTTTATGTGTAGAGCGGCATTTGATGCTCGTTGCCAAGGCAGTGCAGTGTTGTGACGCAACTGGACAGCATATCGTTGCACATACATTTGCGGTTGCAACAGGTGTTAAGTGAAATTAGTTTTGAGTTTTATTGGTTTGAAAATGCGCAGCCACAAAGTGACGTTACGCATGGCATTAGACTCCGTAGTAGTTACATTTTGGTTTAGTTTTTATGAAATTGAAATTGAAATTGGACGCAATTTTAATTGCGGCTAGAAGTGCATTTGATATTATTTTTTGTGAATGCTTTTTTAAATTCACATTATTCATATGTGAGTGAATATTTCTATGAAAAATTAAATTTCTAAATAAATAGGAAAAATAGTCAAATACGGGGTTAAATAGTGTGTATGAATAAGCCTTAGTAAGGCTAGGTTACGGTGGTTGCCACTCTGTAATCTCGGCAGAGAAGCACACTTACGTCAATAAGCCCATTTAAGTGCCACTTGAGCGAGCTTCTAATATGTTCATTCACTTCCTATGTGGTGGAGCCACAGTGACTCCTTAAGGAAGCGTCGAAGATTGCGCATGACCAAAGAGACGAAATTCGACTAATTTCTTACTCGTCAAGGGGGGCAGTGGCATTGGCTGCTCGTTCCTGCAGCTATGACAGTTCTGATAAAGTTGATCTAAGACGGTGCTCGCACGGTGATAGGGGGATTCCTCCATCACGTGCAGGGCTAAGTCAGCGTAAGTTAGTTACCATCTTAGCTGCTAGGGCAGCTACTTTTAAGGCTATTACATCGGGCCGAAAAACCCTGCAATAGTCACGCAGAACTCTTTCGAATGGACCCCACTAATAACCATATTGTTCAGCTTTAGGCCACCGGTAAAAATAGCAATGACCTTGGTTATGGGTATGTGTTTTCTAATTTCTTTCTCTGTGGAATTATAGTAGGAAACCTATTTTAAATACAGTTTAAAGGACTGATGTAATCCAGAGCGCATATAGTTGTTGGAATGGTGTAAAGAGTTTGCGGTTGACCGAAGCTGAGGTCTCGCCAGATACATATGAGCTGCAATGAGTCCGTTGCAGTGCAGTTGGTCTGAAACTTAACGTAAAGGTTGGTGGGAAAAAGATTTAGTGCCTTCCACCAAGTAGATTTTATAATTTATCTGCCCTTTAAATACATTTTTCAGAACAAAATTTGAATTTAGAGGGCAGATAAATTTTTAAAAGAGAACAATACAAATTAACTCCTGGCATCGCATATTAGGAAACATGTTGACATTTAAAGCATTGAAGTAGTGAAGAAATTTATCAACCTGGGATCCAGATAAGACCAAACAAGAATAAATAACGCCAACAGGTGCTACTTTGAGGTCAGTGGGCGATTGAAAAGGAGAGCGCTTAGAGTTGAAACACATTGAAAACGATGGGCCACGCACCACAGCTTCCAAGTTTTTGTTTTTAATTAATTTATTTTAATTACATTGGCCAACAAAATTTTACGGCAGAGCTTTTGAAAGATTACTCCCATAGAACTTTTTCCGTAGATTCAGAATCTGTCCTTTCTATTATTCAATTGGCTCCAGCTTTCGAGATATTTAATTTTTTTGAACTTTTGTAGTAATATAACGATGCAATTAGGAATTTTCTGAATAGCATTAAAAGAAAGCTTAAACCTTGCCCTTTTTCCCTGAAGATAAAACAAATTTGGCTCCGAAAACATTAGTCACAGAAACCATTTATTTTTAATAAAAAATGTGGCGAATGCAACCTGAAATATGCTCCAATTTTTTCATCACATCCAGACCAATTTTTTTAAAAGTTGTATTATTATGGATAATTATAAGCCTTTCAACGCCAGTTTCCAATTCTAACAACGAAATCATAAAAGAGGTGTCCAGATTTGATTAAAGGTTGAATTAATTGTTCTTCCAATGAGTGCAATGGAGTGTATGACAAAAAGGTACAACATGTCAACATACTTACATTTCTCTAATTATTCACAAATTTTCGAAACATTTGACAGTTAAATTGAGATCATACAAGAGAGCTAGTACAAAAACAAATGAATTTTAATAAAAAAACAAAATTGGTATTTCTGAAAACATGTTTCGAAGCCTTATGTTTAACGAATCTAATTTTTTACTTTTGGAGCTAAAAGGCCAATATTGCAGCTTTCATTTTATACTGGTCAAAAAATTATATTGCACGTCTATATCTTTCTACTGAAGTTAAAAAATGCCAAAAATCCGTTTTTTGACCATTTGAATCACAAATATCTCAAAAACTAGAGCCAATTGAATAATTTTAGGTCAGATTCTGATTCTACGGAAAAAATCATATAAGAACCAGTGGTCACTGGTTGTGCTGCACGCAATTGTTGGAATTTTGACAGCTGTGGCCCGTAGCTCATCGTTTTCAATGCGTGTTTAAACTTTACTCGACGAATACAAATCACGCTCTAAAAATGTCTCTACGTGGTCGATGGTTTGAGAAAAAATAAATTTTTTAGTTTTTCTGATGCCTTTGTAGTAGTTGCCTTAG
>JAPVRG010224090.1:0-14002 GCA_029783565.1 Rhagoletis cerasi | reverse complement strand
TTTAAAATTTTTTTGAATTAAAAAAAATTGGATCTTTTAATGTATTTTTACAGCATGTAAATTAAAAAAAAAAAATTTTTAAATAAAAAAAGTTTTTTAAAATTTTGTAAAAATAAAATTTTTTTTACATGCAGTTGAAGGAAATACGTGAAAAGACCCGATAAGCAAAATATGTCACCGTTTTTGAAATTTGTTTGAATTAAAAAAAATTGGAACTTTTCATGTATTTTTACAGCATGTAAATTTAAAAAAAAAAATTAAAATTAAAAGAAAAGTTTTTTAAAATTTTTTAAAAATAAAAATTTTTTTACATGTAGTTGAAGGAAATACGTGAAAAGACTCGATTTTTTTTAATTAAAAAAAAAAAAACTTTAATATTTCAAAAACGGTGAATTTTTTACCTGAAAGATTTTTGCTTATCAAGGAGCTCACCCCCCACCTACTTTCTCCTCAAGTTTGGCAGGTTAATTCTGGGACACCCTGTATATAAGTGTACGATTAAATTCAGCGCTTGTCTATCTCTGCAACTTTGATTATTTGAGGTGTAGGCGTTTTATTGAATGTTCTTAACGCCAGATTACCTGTGTTGAAGACACCAAAAAGCGTACCTACATATGAGCATGTAAACAAGTATGCATAGAAGAGACCAAAAGGGTTCCCTTAGGAATTGTGTGCAAATATCCCCGCTGCTGCTGACACAATAACAAACGACTTTAGCAAGATCAATTGAAGTGCAACACACAATTGCTCTTGCCAATCAGTGTTAACGATCCACACTTGGGCATAGAAATCTAGTACACGCCTACCAATACCTTTTTGCACATGTCAACGTGGAGTACTCGTACATAGGAGTAAATGTGAATGGCGGTGTTGGCGGCGATTGTTGCCGGCCCTTATGAGTGCAAAATCAGAATTGACATTGAAAGCGGCTAAGATGCAAACAAAGTTCTTCAGCGAAAGTGAAATCACAGCCCATGGACAGCGTTGGCAAAAGAATGAGGCGCAAGGCGCTGAGCGGTGGTTCTTGTGTTGGTTTTTAAGAGGATTTCTTTTTAACTTTTTTGAAATCTTCATTCTTCGTTCTTCGTAATTGGTGTTTGTTAATTTATTGGTGCGGTTGAAATATGATCATTTGAATTGCTTTTGCTATCTTGATGGCGCGTGCGCTACAGGCTTAAAGTCAGTCTTCCGCTGGAGCAGTTTATTTTCTCAATTTTGGTTCTTATGCCACTTGGGTTTCGTTCTTACAATTATTCTAGGACTTGAAGGTTTTGCTTTCAACATTTACGACATTTCTATAAAAGCCATAGAGGATTGTGGCAAGTAGTTAGTACGAGAGCTCGTGTCCAGTGGGGAACATTGTCAGACCAAAACTAGTTTGGCCAATTTTATTGTAAAATACTTAATCAAAAGATACTAAATATGTTCAAAGTGGTGAGTGCTGAAGATGTTATAGATAAAATAAAGAAAATTAAATAAAATGAGACCAAAAATTAAAGAAAATAGTGATAAAAGAAAACAAAATAAACTAAAATAAATTAGATATTTGAATAAAAACAAAGTTTACAGCTCTTTATTTCTGCCTTTATAATTTCTTTACTAAATTAATATTTTATTTATTTTAATTACAGTTGCTCATCACCGCCTTTTGCGTCCTGAACGCCGCCGCCGCCACCGCCGAAGACCTTCACATTTTGCCCGCCGCGCCATTGGCAGCCGCCTTGCCGCTGTACAAGTCTACGCTCGTCGCTCAGCCAACCCATGTTGCGGTGCACGAACCAGCTTTGGCTAAGCTGGGCGATGTGATCGAAAGTGTGCCCACTGCTGTCTCCCATCAGAGCTCAACCATCGTACATAGCAGAGCTCAACGCATAACGCCGTTGGTGGCGCCCGCCGTTCGTTCTTATACCGCGCCAGCCTTCCGCTCCTTTTCACATCCACTCCCAGCTGCACAGCTGCTGCGCACATTGCCGTTTGGTTTAGGTCCAGCTGCCGCTTTTGTGCATGCCAACGTTCCCGTACAAGTACGTTCATTTGCTCCTGCTGCTCCTGCAATTTCGGCACCACTCTACCGCGCATTTGGTTTTACTTATGGACATCCATTGGTTTACGCTACAGCTGAAAGAAAGTGAACAATGTTGATTTTTTTGTGAATTATTTTTGTGCACATTTTAGCTAAATCCTTAATTGATTTCCTGGAGAATTATTGCCCTAAGTATTGGCAGCAATGCTCGCAACTATGTAATGAAATAAATCGGAAATTCTGTAAATAAAATTCCTACTTTTTGTAAATTATTTATTTTAAGTACACTTGCCTTAGCACGATTCTGTGCGCTTTTGCTCACCTTGCGGGCTATTTTTGGCCTTCGGCATAATTGAGTATTCGTTATTCCTTAATCACATTCATGTTTACCTTAATTACACAAGCAACTGAAAAGTGTGGCATTGAAGTTGTTTGTTTAAAGGAAGATTTTTTGAGAAAAAATGAAATTCCCAACAAAAAAGGGTAAATATAGAAATCATTGATTGTAATCTTCTTATCGGTGGAATATTTCGCCCGAAAATGTGATTAGCTAATTGCTCATTTATGAGCATGAAAATAATTTAGCTTGAAAGTAATGCTATGTTTCTCGTCAGTATATGTAAACCTTTGGTTATAATTACGAATTTTAATTGATTAAAAGGAAATAGAGCAGATCCTATGCAGTAACTCAACTACGAATTTGTGTATATTTTCTTAAACCAAATTTTCTTGCATTACTTTGTAAATTCATGGCTGAGAGGCTGGGCTAGTGCTTTTGTAACCTCATGACTAGATAGAATATGAGCTCTTCAAAAAAGAAAATGTCTGCCAAAGCGTCCTACAGCCCAGAGAACAGCGAATTTGTTAATTGGTCTTTTAATAGCCCTGGAATTAAAAACAAATACGAAACCATAACTGGAAAATGACATCATTGTAAAGGGTTTTTAGTTCCTTGATCCACACATGATGGTAATTCAATATGTCCCAGAACATCTAATAATAATAACTAGTGAACCCGCATGGCGTTGAAACGCTAAAATGGAATTTAACTTTTTAAACCGGTGGCAAATATTGCTTTCGCATATTAATTAGCTATACAGGGTGTCCCAGAAGTCGACGGAAAGCCGGAAACGGGTGACAGGCCAGCTCATACTACATAGTTATCAGAAGAATATAAAAAAATCTATCATCTTGTATTTTTAAAATTATAGGCGTTCAGAAAAAAACGACAAATCCACACCCTGTGATGGTTTTTAATTCCCGTTACTACAAATTTATACTTTTTCTTAATTTTATTTTTATTATGTAATTTTGAGTAATGCTTCTGTAAATCGTCGCCTAAAATTTATAGTCAACTGCTCTAGCTTAGGAGAAAATTAAACTTTTTGGGCAAAAAAAATTTGAAATTTAATGCTTCGCTCAAATTTAACTGACTGTACAGAAAAAAAATGTACTACACTAGTTTGGCAAGTAACTTTGGGGTGACACTTGCTAGATTGTTTCTTAAATTATGTGCACTTTTGATTTTTGTAAAGAAACTCAGTTTTGAAATTTTTTTCTTACTTAAAACGATTGTAGCGTGCCCAAGGCTTTCCTTGAAGTCGTAACTTTTAAAGTTATTCTAGTTTGAGTGAGACGGACAGAGTAATTTTACGAAGTGTGAGCGAGACAGAGAGTGACATCACTTTCTCCTGGCCTGCCACCCGTTTCCGGCTTGATGTCGACTTTTGGGACACCCTGTATACATAATTAGATAGATATGACTTTCGAATAGGTGACAACCCTCTTAAAATGTATTTTAAAATTAAAATATTCTTAAATCTCTTTCGTCCGACAATGTAATACATATTTCAGTTAACTGATGAATTAAGTTTATTTTCATTTCCAAAAATAGTTCAGATATAAAGCATTTTCAAACCCATTTCGATTGATTCACATCCTTTGGAATTTATTTAACTTATCCAATAATTTGAATTTAACTTTCTAAACAAATGGCAACTCTCTTCACACGCCTAAAAAATATTCTAAATGTTCAAACTAAAAATTTCTTAACACACTTTCGTTTGACACAAATAGTTTAATATTTCATATAACTTGTGCATAATTTAATTATACTCGACTTTTCACACAGGTGGCAACCCTCTTTAAAATATTTTCAAACTAAAACCTTCATAAACCTCTTTCATCTGACAACCACATTGTGATGCATATTTTAATTACCTAATTGCTCTAATTTAAGTGGAGTTTGATTTTTTTAACAGGTGGCAACCGTCCGATTTATAGTTAAAAAAAAAGAAAATTTCAAAAACGGTGACACTTTTACATGAAAAATTTTTGTTTATCAGGCAGCTCACCCCCCACTTACCTTCTCCTCAAGTTTGTCGTGAGACTTCTTGGACACTCTGTATAATGAGGCAACATTTGAATCGAGGGATGAAAGCGCTATAAGTTTATATTTTGCCTATTTTTCACGGAAACGGTTGGCGGATAAATATTGATCAAATCATATGTACTATATATGTATTAGACTGATTAAAAAAAACCGATTTTTCGAAATTTGTGTACGATGCATCAAAATCTTTGAAAGCATCAAGAAAAAACATGTTGCTGAAAATTTGAGAGAAATCGGTGGTCGTTTAGGGGTTGCTCAACGCGATTTTCAATTTATATCAAGTCGCTAACCTGAAATACACCTTCGTCAAAAATATTGTCTATTTTCCACAAACATTGAGCTAAATGTCTGAAATTTCGCACATACCATTGCTAAAGACTATAAAATCGACTAATGTAAAATTTTGTTAAAACAATTGTTCAGTTTTATAAATAATTAAAGGTTAACTAGCGCAAATTAGTTAGTTGATAACTATTAATCCCAATAATTTTTTGAGCTCAAAATTGAGAAGAACCTTTGGCACACCTTCAGAAACTGTAATACAACAACAAAAAATCCGCACTCATAATTTTTTAGAATTAAACAACTTTTTTAACTTTTGGGGCTATGTGGGTGGGTTAAAATCTGTCCAATTTACGTTTAGGATCGGCTAACACTGTAACATGAAACACTGAGGGGAATAAAACTTATTGCCCTGCAAAAAATTGTGCGACTAATCTCTAAAGAGAGGTGTCCAGGATTAGTCTCAATCGGGTGCAATTGGGCATCAATTAGTCACAAGCAGTCTCAAACGGGTATTATTGTAGATCAATTAGTCTCAACTCATCCCTTACGGGTATAATTGGAGATGAATTAGTCCACAACTCTTCTCGTCGCCTGTGTAGAAGATTGTCGTAAGCGCATAGGAAACGTAAATAACATACGACAATCTTTTACCCAGGCGACGACCTCTAACGGGCACAATTATCGAATGCATGATATGTAGGCACTTAGTCAATGAAATTTCATGTGCGGCGTTGGCATGTAGAGGGAGTATACGCTTAGCAATCCAGCGGACCCTGGTTCGAACCGCAGCTGGCGCAATTTTATTTTTATTTTTTAAAAGCGACTAGTCGACATGCTCGAACAAAATGGATCAGTTCAGTCCATACAAAGGGATGCAAAGTGGCATTAGTCGCATGTTCCTTTGCGACTCGTCCCGGACACATCCCGGACGCATCGCATTTTTTGCAGGGTGTGTATAACACAGCTTACTACATACATACATACATACATACATAAGTACTATTTATATTGAAGACGAAATACATATGGAAACGCCCTGACTCATTTTCATTTGGAATTCAGATTCATCCATTAGTGGTCAGATAACTCACAATCCATCTAATACTAAAGGAAAAACAAATACTATAGCACTAGATCAAATATTCTGTTTAAAGAAAATAAGCGTTTCGACAAAATTTGAAACTGAAGAACTCTACTTTTTATTAAATTTTCAAACTGTATTTGAGTTAGGGCTTTTTTGAGTTAAGGCCTTTCTATATTAAGGTAACGATATGTGTATACCAAATCCAATATTTACTAAAAAGTTACATGTTACATCATCTTCAAGAACTGCTTATGTTCATAATTTATCCATGTAACAAGTGAAAATATTCTATAGAAATGAAAACAAAGGCATATTGTACTCGTCACTCATACGCCTAAGTGGCCCAGCCATTCCAAAGTCAAGCGCTGTCTATTGCTGCGGTCGCCGCTAATGGCGCTAAGAAGTGGAAGAAAATATGTAATTCAGATAACTGTTGCTATAGATTTGGCTGACGACAATGCCAGCGTCGAGACATCAATAATAAATGCAATAAATGAGGTATTAAATATACAGCATCAATAGTTAAGAAATATTATGTGTAAGTGTGTGTATACTTATGCAATGGAAAAATATAAATACATACTTACATATTACATCCTCTTTGCAAAAATGGGAACTCTTATCAAATATTTTTTTTAGAATATCATTTTCTTGCATTCATAATAAGAAAAATGCATTACATTTGTGAATTTCTTTTCATTGTTGCAGATTTCTTTTTGGAAATATGTAGCATAATTTTACCACGCACTCAGACAAATCAGACAAAAATTTGCTTTCAAGCATATAAAATAGCTTTACTAGACATTTCGAAATATTACCATTGGTGTGTTTATCTGGAGGCTTTTCGTTGTAATGATGTAATTATTTTGGGTGACTTAATATGTATGTTATTACCAGCAATATTTCATGTAATATCCCATTTTCATTTCTTCTTAACTTGTCATTCTTATATGTGTTGGTGTTTGCTGGCAAAAAGATACGCGACAAAAATTCGAATATTGCTGCAAATTAATTAAATTGATTTAAAGGATATTAGTTTATGTACGTACGTGTGAGGGATGACTCCTCAGCGCACACAGAGAAAGTTTTCGATCGCCATACACCAGTGAACGATTCTTTTGCACTCGTTTCAAGCAGCTCACGACTTCCGGCGTTTGTGTTAAGTATTCTCTGATTAGCAACCGAACACCCGTTCGGAAGCGAGGTAATGTGAGAAAGCAAACCCCCCAGCAATGGGGTATGTGGACTTGGGACTCGTCACACATAAAAAAAAATAGTCCAAAATTACCTCGATTGAGACCACCATGTTTTGATGACGCCCACAGCGAACGAACAAAGACTATGATTTGAGGGCAAGCACTTGGAATGTCCGGACCCTTAAGGGGGAAGATGCCTCCGCCCAGCTGGTTGATGCCCTCGGAAAGACTAAAGCTGACATCACTGCAAATTCGGTGTTGGATTTGTGGTGAGAGAGAGACTGCGTGGCCGAGTACTGTCGTTCACAGTGAGTTTCTCGCCATAAGAATCTAATTAACAATCCCAAATCATTTTATGGTTTCGTAAATTCAAAACGTAGGGTATGTACATGGTTTTACGTCCGCTATGAACTACAACAACACTATGTCTAGTGACAGCCAACTTATTGCCAACATGTTTGCCCAGCTCTTTAGGTCCAATTATTCTGTAGTCTCTCCTGCAAGTAAGGACTATCCGTATGAACTTTGTCCGGTTAACTCAGTTCATATTCGGGTAATATCTTCCGAAGAGGTTTTACAATATTTAAAAACCTTAAAAGAGTAATTTAGGCCTGGACCTGATAATATTCCGACCTGTTTCCTCAAGAACTGCGCTGAGAACATCTGCGAGCCTTTGACAGCTCTATTTAACCTGTCACTACAACAAGGTGTTTTTCCGTCAGCGTGAAAAGAATCTTTCATAATACCCCTTCACAAAAACGGCAGCAGGTCTTCTATAGAAAACTATCGAGGCATAGTTAAGCTACTCCGCTATTCCAAAATTATTCGAAGCAATTATTGTTAGTCAGCTGACGTGTTCTATATCTTCTTCAATTTCACAATATCAGCACGGATTTTCTAAAGGAAAATCTACTGTCACTAATTTATTGGAGTTCACAACTCAAGTTTCAAACGGTTTTAGAGAAAATGCTCATACGACGTATTTCAGTAAAGCTTTTGACAAAGTATGTCACCCGTTACTCATCCGTAAACTTATTCTAAATGGTTTTCAGCCTAATCTTTTTAATTGGATCTCTTCTTACCTATATGATAGAACACAAAGAGTTATTTCTATAAATTGTTCTTCCAACTTTATTGGCGTTTCTTCAGGAGTTCCTCAGGGAAGCCACCTTGGCCCGATTCTGTTTCTGATATTCATAAAGGATATTTCTTCTGTAATAAAATATTCAAAAATTTGCCGACGATGTAAAACTTTTTAAATCATATTCCTCTTTCGAAGAAAGGTCTTTTTACAAGCAGATCTAAGCAGCGTCGTTACTTGGTGTAATGCAAATGATATGTCACTAAACCTTAAAAAATGTAAAGTTATGTGCTTCTCTCGAAGGTCAGTTCAACCAGCTTTTTATTCAATATCGAATTATAATCTGGAACAGGTATCCAATTTCGTCGAGCCAAATGCGTATTTGCGTTGGTCAAAAGAATTCAGCGATCCCTATGTTACTAAACCTCTGTTTACAATTTTAGTTAGACCAATATTAGAATAGGGATCTACTGTTTGGAATCCGACTCGCTTTTTACTGTAAAGGAAACTATACTGTCCTCTCTTAATAAATAATATAATATCTTTATCATATCCAATCGGCTGATGAATTTAATTCTGTAGCTGAATATTTTTAGATCTCGACAATTAACAAACTCCTGCTTTCCTCGACTCGGCACGACTAAAAAACAAAAAAAAAAGTTCCGTACGTAAAACGGGTAAAACCGTTGGGATTAATTACTAATCCGCATCAAAGCCAGGTTCGTCAACATCTCGCTTATTGCCGCTCAAGTTCCGTCAGAACCAGAGACCTACTCTGTGAGCGCTTGGAGCGCACTTACGAGCGCTGCTCCCGACTTCAATTCCTCTCCCGAGGAGTCTCTAAACGATTGCTTTTACTTAGTCAAGAGGATAAATTGTTTAGCAGACAGAACCTTGCTAGGAAAGGTACTACATAACTTGCGCAGTTTAGCGGCTCTATAATCTTAGATATAAACATTTCAGAGACCGATGTGTATCTCCGTATAGAATTTAAAACATGACCACTACAAAAGTGATTAGCTTTATAAAAAACAAAATAATTATGGCTCCACTCAATCCATTGCCGTTGCTTCTTTCGCCTGATAGCCGACGATTTCGTTGCATTTTATTCTGGAATGCAGCCAAAAGTTTAATATAATCTGACTGAGGGTTAAGGCTGCTTAATGGTATATATATATACGCTAATGACGAATTTTTAATAAATACTAAATATATATACAAAAAATCATTGCTTATGATGAGAAATATTAAATTTCAATATAAAAATTATATCATTGTTGTTACAGCATATTCGTAATTCATTCCTTCCTTCCTATCAATCATAAATCAATTAACCAATGATGCGTTGAAAAACTTGATATTATTCTATTAAATTGCATACTCATATGAATCTATGCGAAATCTAAGTTGAAAATTGTCGTAGAATCACTCACCTGCAACGGCATTTGATAAGTATAAAAGCTTCCTGAAACTAAGGCCCGAGTATCAGTAAGACACTGGTATTTTCTTGAGCAAACATTTTGAAAGATTGTGCGAAATAACAATGTTCAAATTGGTGAGCCTTAACTAACACCACACTAAGTGCTCTTGCTAATTCATATACCAACTTATAAATCTCCATCCGCAGTTGCCACTTCTACTCGCTTGCATTGTGTGCAGTGTAGCCTCGCCAGCGCCGGACGGGCTTTATAACATCATCAGTAGCAGCGGCAGTAGCAGCTCGCTTCTTAAGCCTTATCAAACAATATCCTTAACGGCAAAGGCCAAAGCAGCTACAATCGAACGCCGTCACATCGGGCGAGGAGGAAGATAGCAACGACGTAGCGGACACCGCAGATGACCAGGAGTCAGGTGCGCCAGCATCAGTAACTGCCGCAGCCACCTCTGCATCCGCACCAAGCTCTCCATCGGGCGCATCCTCACCCCTAACTCGTATTACGGCTGCGGCCTCTGTTGGTCCAGCTGTGGCATCGGCATCAGCATCGCGTTCGGCATTACGTGTCTCTTCTTCGATTAATTTGCCATCCAGCAGCAGCTCCAGCACAACCATCCAACATCACATTTTGCCCGCCGAGACTATACCGCTACCCATTACCATCTCTACACGGCCCGGCTTGCGTACCGTTATCGCTCCGGAGACCATTACTATTCGCGAGTCAACCTTTGCTAAGGTGGGTGAAGTGGTGCAGAAAATACCGACAGCCGTGTCGCATCAGAGTCAGACGGTGGTGCATAAGCATGTGCGTGTGGTCACGCCCATTGTGGCACCCGCAGTGCGTACAATCACGTCGCAAGTGTTGCGCGCCTATCACACCCCGCTCATCCTTGCACCACAAACCACCGTTGTACGTGCGGACAGTGCCAACAGCAACAGCAACAGCAACGCCAACGCAAAATCCAGCGCAAGTGCAAGCGCAAGCGCAAGCATCGTCTCGGATGCAAACAGCGCCTAGAGTAGTGCCAACAACAAACACAAACTCTGAGGCAAGAGATGCACTAATTGCTGATCAAGCTATTATTTACTTTAGAATATTTTGAAACTGCTTACTGTGTTCCGGCTGATACTTTTTAAGAAATTTACTTATTTAAACATTTAAAATCAAAATTCCATTTGGAGTGTGGTTACTAGTTTTTGTTCTTTGGCTTATAATTTTTAGGCTTCATAAATAAAAAATTCAACTCTACAAATGTTGTTGTTTGAAGAGACAAATTACTGAATGAAATTGGAGCTTTATTATGTATATTTTTTTTCAAAGCGCAACTGGTTTTTAACTTAAATTACATAAATTCCCCGAAGGGTTGAGTGCGAGAGGGACAGCCTCTGGAACAGAAGTCCAGTAAACACACTCATAGATCAGTCGGAGCTGGATGGTAGATAAAGATTAGGTGTGTCTTTCTTGTTCAGAAACTCTCCGTTAGCTTCAAGTTTAGGCTTCTGGATTTCTGCAGTGCATTTCAAGCAAAAGTGATCGCTACAACGGCCGCAGTCGACTGGCAACGTATTGGTCTAATACCAATCTATAGGGTAGATATCCACTCTGACAACCAAGCGGCAGTTAGAGCTATAGAATTGCTTTTGGCGCGATCGGGCTCGGGGAATGGCTGACCTCTCTCTCGGTCGCCTCGGATTATTTCCGATTTGAGTCCCAGGATATAGGAAATTGCAGGAAACTGCTCGGCTGATGAATCGGCATCCTTGAGGTCATCTCTACTTACTGCGGGCGTATAGAAGCTCCTTTGGACAGCTGTGTACCGCTCTTAGGCAGATGGGCTCTTAGTTGGCTCCACGAGTACTGGGAGCAAACCCTGAAAAGCAAAGTTGCAAAGTCTTTCTATCCGGTATACGGCCGCGGGCGGTCAAACGATCTTTTCCGTCGGGTAAATCACCAACACTTAGTTCTGATAGAATTCCTGATCGGGCACTGTCTAATGTCAACCCAAGCAACCTTCACTGCAGTGCCTATTTAGATGATGACGACTCAGCTTTCCTGCTTTCTCAAGACTAAGGTTTTAACGTTGTGGCTCGTAATTCAATGGTACTACAGAGTACTTCTCTGGGGTGGACATCAGCCGGCTCAACAACTTTATGTATAGCCACCGTTCCACAAAAATCTTTTACATGGTAACACAATGGAACATAACCACCATGCCAGCTAACGTAGATTATACACCTTTACATGTGCGGTCCATCCCATCCAATACGGAGGAAGCTCAATGACGAAGTTCGTAGTGTCCTCGCTCTTACGCTAGCATTGGGCGAATATCCGCTCAATATACTACATATTTAGAGACAGTTTCAGAAGTCTGTCTGAAATTGTCAGAAGTGAAATAGGAAGGGTCGACTCCTATTTCACTTCCGACATTTTTGCTGACACTCAGCACAGCAATTTAGCATGCGGTACTGATTTATTTCTTATGCAGTATATGAGTATATGTAGGTTTGAGATACTTAGTGGTTCGTTAATACTAAGTGCAAAATTTGCTAGCACTTGTGCTTATAGTGGGGCATCTTGCACTATTCTCCTTGGCTAACTTTTCACCCTTTTTAATCTGTTACACAGCCTGCCTCCTCTTTTATTTTTCAGCAGTTAGTTTACTGTTAAGACCCATAGAGGTGGAGCTAAGATTTCCACTTTCGTAGGTACCCCTGCTGACTAATCTGCGCAACAATACACCCGCTAGATTAGCAAGCACCACGCTGTTCCTATCAATCAATGCAAAAATGTCAAAGGTCGAGAGTATATGTCTAGATCCTTTCGCTTTAAAGGCGTCCTCAATTTCTGGGGATTTTATTAGGCAGTATTCTTTAAAGATAGTAATAATTCTAGCGCTGTTTCCGTGGACTTACTCTTCTCTGGAAGGAAAAGCTCTCTGTACTGAAGGTGGATATCATTGATGTACACTATGCGAGCTACATATGGAGGAAAGAAGGAAGAATCTTTATACATACACTTTCACCAATCACAGTACTAAGGACTTGGCTTTATGGCCTTAGAAAGGGCGGTCTCCCAGCTTTAATCTTGGAATCCGCACAATATTGACGTCCCACTCAGCGAGTTAAGAAGCGCTACAACCAATACGTTGTCATAGGCGCGGATGCGAATGGACATCATTCACTTTAGGGTGCAGCGACATCAACGGGTGAGGGGAGTCTCTACTCTGCTTCCTACCCGGTAGTTAGTAAAACGTATCTAATAACGGGAAGGTTCATATGTACGTGGTGCCACTGTCGGGTAGCATTTGAATTGAAAATTTGTTCTGAGCCAGGCGTATTTATGATGGATTGGAGGTACCTTGGCAGGGCCTTCTTGGATCAAGTACATACATATAGGCTTTAATATCTCCACCGGAAAATCCATAAGGAAGACTGGCTTATGCCTAAAGGCAGGCTTGCTCTGAGGAGGTCCAAGGGTAGGAAAAATCCTTCTTCGTGGAATCTCGAACTTGTTCCTCTCAGGAAAAGTTTGAGGAAAACTTTTATGCTAGCGCACTCCGTCGAGCCCTGTGTAAAGTAAAGAGATCTTCTAAAGATCTATAAGAACATAATTTCTGTATTGGAAACGAGAGCTTCAGCGGTACAGCAAATTTAAGGAAAGTCCTGTCCAAGTGCCTTATAACGCAGGGGCTCATTAAAACGGAAGATGGTGAATGAACTCAAAAGGACGAGGAATCGCTCGAAATAGTAAAAGACGGCCAGTTCCCAATGGGCAAGGATTCAGAAGACCCAGCGATCAGCATATAAAACAGAAAGCACAAAAGTTTATTTTATCTCTTAAGAGTTAGGAAACTAGGCCGCTGGAGGATTTACTCAGAGTACACTATTTGTTGGCATGTATTTAAATTGGCTCTGACTGATGAAAAAATTTGCAGGAGATGCTAAACGAATGAGCAGACTGTGGAGCATATCCTCTGTGATTTTCAGGCCTTTAGCAGAATGCAGATTATAATACTGAGAGTGGGCTTACTGCCGAATCTGGAGGCAGCTTCTGAAATGGGGAATAACAAAGTGTTTCAGTTTACTAGGATGACTGCGATGTTCTTCAACATTACTGCCTGTTTCTAGAGATTAGCTGTGTAGTTCTTCTGCTAAACTTATTCGAACTTTAAGGTCTCTGCGGAGCCACGCAATCGCTGGCCCGCTTAACTTAACCTACTGTAGCATTCAAATAGCTGCTCAACTGTTTTAGAAAAAGCCTTACCACCCTTGTTTTGAAGACGGTGGCGATTCAATAACCCACTGAGTCCCCCAAACAAAGTTTTACATTCGTTGCAACTAGCCTCGGAATAAAGTTTTAAAAAAACACACATTGTGGAAAGTTTGAAGCATTTGAGTTATCACTGTTTTCATTTTCTCTTTCATTAGATACACCGTAGCGCACAACAGATTTGTATTAATGGATATACTTGTATTCCACTTTCCTTGGACTTGGCACGAATTCAT
>JAPVRG010224082.1:6867-18344 GCA_029783565.1 Rhagoletis cerasi | reverse complement strand
ATATTTAATTTTCTTTGTCCAACTCGTTGACTGCTGCGGCGTTGTTTCAAATACTTCGCGTAGTATACAATTAACTATTATTTATATACATACATACATTTCAATAAATAATTATTTGCTGCATTTATTGTAGTTAAATATAAATAACTATGTATAAGACACCTACCAATGTCACCGACTTCGTCTTTTTCATGCTCATTGTCTGGTTTTATGTACAGTTGTGCAGTTTTTTTTTACATATTTACGTTGTTAGGTGTATTGATTTATGGTAAAAGTGTAGGGAACGAAGGATGTGTGGCATATAGAAAAGAAAGAAAGATAATTTAAGTTGTATTTAAAAATAAATATATCTACACGGGAAATTTTTAGATTTGTTAAACAAGCATTTGTGATACAAATTATATGAAGGCATAGCACTTGAAACACAAACAAAGTTAGTAAAAGCCAAATGAACTGCAAAGTTAGTATATAGAATTGAAATTCACAAAACTTACATAGGATGAAGGACAAGGACAGAAACAATATGAAACATATACATACATACATACCTATGAGTATTTGTAAGCATATTTAGGTTGGTGTTGGTTGATTTTTCCGACAGGGTGGCAAGACGATTTGCTTTGGAACGAACTTTCGAACGAAAAATATCACTGAAGATGGCACAATGCCGAAACCGGTTTGTCTCCAAACCAAACTTGTCAAGGGAAGGCGGAAATTCGTTCCAAAGTAAATCATATATTCGGGTAATGTATTCATAACAAACAAACACAGCATATTTAAATAAACGGAAAATTTACTTATTGTTTAAAAAAAATACCTAACAAGAAGTCGTATACACATATAAGCACCGCGTTTGTGATGTGATTTTGTATGGAGAACGTCCCATTGGAAAAGCATCAGCTCTTCTTAGGACTTTCTATTTCAGATTTAAATTTACTGACATAATATCAGAGGCAACAGGCTGTTATGTAGCCAGAAAAAGTTTGAAGACCCTTCCTGTCTATGTGAACAAAATTTCATAATAAATCCTATAATGAGCTTTAGCATATCTGCAATTTTCATAATATCAATTATTTGGGTATCAAGCAAAACATTACTCTTTCTATTAGGTACTACTTTCTTATTTTAGCCGTCTAAGCGATTTTTAGACTTTTTAGATTTTGAGTTCAATAAAGTACGCCAGTCGTTTCTCTTCAACTGGAAATGCCAAGTGAAGCCAAATCATTCTCTACCTGGTCTTTCCATCGCAGAGGAGGCCACCCTCTTCCTCTGCTACCATCACCGGGTGCCGAGTTGAATACTTTCAGGGCCGTAGTGCTTGTGTTCATTCGTACGATATGACCAAGCAAGCGAAGCTGCGATACTATTTTAATTCGCTGGACTATGTCTAAGTACATACATCATTATACATACAGCACAAGGTTCCTTCGTCTGCGGTATTCCCCGTCAACAACGCGTAAAGGCTACGGTCCTTCCTTCGCAAAATATTTTTCTCTTATACTACAAGATCCGCCTCATCGGATGTTTTCATTATCCGCTTCTGCGCCATTTACCAAATTAGGCATCGCAAATGCAGCTCCTTTTCATGCTGTCGAAAGCGGCTTTGAGATCAACTAATAGTTGGTGTGTGTCGATTCTCTTATCGCGTGTGTTTCCTAGATTTGGCGTATGCTGAATGTTTGCTCTATGTAGGAATATGCGAGGCCACTTTTCTTGTGGATTGGGCAGAGCACACTTAAACTGCAGTCTGCTGGCATGCGTTCATCTGACCTTCCCAGCTACTCGCCGCCATATTTGAATAGCTCAGCTGGCAGCCTTTACTACTTAATATAATTCACGCTTTTGCTTTTATCTCCAAAATATTTTCCCATTTAGTAATTGAGATTTTTTAAAAATTTCCCAGAAAATTTTACAAAATAGTGTTGAAAAGACTGGTTCTGGTGGAAGTTAAGGATTTAAAATGTTCCACGAGCAGATGTCCGCTATATTTTAGGTTAACTAATAAATATTGTATAACTATTTTTGGTGCGTAAAACCAAAGACATCAACACATAAAGTCAAACATGAAGCAAACACTTAATTAGAATTTGATGATTTCGAATGCTTTAAAAATTACTTAGCTTCACCTATCTACTTATGTATGAAGATGTAAGTACATACATATGTATCTGAGTTGTACCAATTAGCTCTATAATTTGAGTATGATATCCAGCAGTAGCTAAATATTCAGTACGAATTGCAAGAACCAATTAATACATATGTTTCTTTACTTTTGGTTCAACCGAATTCATTGCAGCCTGGGTAGTTTCCATGAAAGTATTCCATCTAATAGCAGCATTTGCTTTGGTGTTCGAACAATCCGTCGTTGAATGTGACTTTCGCAGGATACCTTTTTTTGTTGGCGATGGCAGCATAGATTGATCCCATCTTGTATTGGCTAATTTTGTTCTAACTTTGGCATGGACGGGCGATGAACTTAAGCTTCGTGGACGCTTGTCATAAAGTAAAATTTTGTATGAAAGATTTTTATCTGTGGAAATTCATTTTACACACGAAGAATAATGAGAGTTTGGTGCAAAAGGTCTACTTGACTTTTTCAGATAATAAAGCGTAACTACCTACTAGCGCCTAGCTTAAAACCCTTTGCAAAAACTCTTTAATTTTCCTTTTTGATACTTACAATATTATTCTGTTTATTTTGTTTCTTTGTTAGTATAGGCGAGTTGGGGGCGAGTTGAAACTTTTGGAAGCACAAAAAGCGAAATTTGAAATAAGCTTCTTATAAATGTTTTCTTTTACTTACAAATCTAATGCTTTTCATGCTTTCCAGTGAACTTGAAGGTGTTGGCTTGTAGAAATATATTTGTTAAAAACAAGAAACGAGTAAAAATTATATCGAGCCATAACCGCCATAAGAGCCTAAGCGACATTTTTTCAAGATTTTATTTTTGATGCAGAAATGCTCCTTAAGCATCTAGATGCATTTCTGCATTAAAAAGGAAATTTTGAAAAAAAAAATCGCTACGTTTTTTGGGCATTTAGGGCTCGATATGTTGGAGCAGAAAATTCGAAGGGAGGTCATTATCTGTTTAAACCAATTTAAAGCAAGAAGCATTTTAAAAAAGTAGTGCCAAAGGAGCATAAGTGGGCTTCAGATGTTTTTATATTGAAGATTAAGTATTTAGAAAACCATATATTTGATTTCAAAGCCACTTTTTGGTAAGTTTATATTTCATACTCGTTCTCAAAACCCACTTATATCCCTTTTACAAAAACTTTTCAATTTTACTTTAGTACTTACAACATGATACGGTTTCTTGGTTTTGTTTTTTAATGCCGGTGAATTAGGTGCGAGTTGAGTCTTTTTAAAGCACAGAAAACAAAAATCTTTAACAATAAAATTTATTTACATTTTCCATTTACTTACAAATTTATTGTTTTTTATGCTATCCGGCGAGCTCGGAGGCGTTGGAGGCTTGTAGTAAAAGTATTATTTAAAGTTAATGAAAAATGTATTGCATAAAGTGTGCATTAAGTGAAACAACAAAACTAAAGAAATTAATTGGAGGGCGAAAATCGAAATAATGAAATTTACATCCCGATTCCATTAGCAGAAAGCTCTCACTGAATCATAAGAATCTGTTTCTACACAGAAATTCTAAAGAGGCTTTTCCTTCCTCGACAAAAAAAAACTCTATCTACCGCCTCGAAATATGTAACTTCCCAACTTCTACTTTCAAGACCGTATCAAGTTGTCATATGAATCGTAGTGATGAGCAGCCAGTCTGCAGCCGGCTATTTCTGGAGCTTCTTAGCCTTACCTGGTTACACCGATCGTACTATGCCCTCTAGTAGTAAGCTCAACACCTAGTGAATAGCCATGGACTTCACACCATCAGACCTCTCTAAAGCCACTAACGAAGTCCAGAGCAGCAATAATCATCTGTCCCCTTCACCGATTAGAGAGGTTAAGGAGGATTTCGGGAAAGTGCAAGAGGACATTCTATGAACGGGGTCAATAATACGGGAATTCGGAGTCGAATCGTATGAAAAACTAAGCGCTTACAAGCGTATGATGCGTCCGGATTGTGTTTAACCCAATCAAATATGATTGACAGGTAAAAAAAAAACCTGCGGAGAGTGTAATCAGCCGGCCCAAACCATCACTATCGGCGGCGACTGCTTTCTGCTGACCATACGAATGTTCGAATTTTGAGCTAACCTCTCTGGTAAAAAAAATTTACCTTAAAAAATACCAGTGTCGAGCATCTCAAATAAGCGCTTCTCGTTACCTTTTCAAGGATTTTCATTTCCGTCATTTTGTTATCTTTTCAGAGATTTAATGTCATAGCAAAGTTATTTCCTTACACCACTAATTTCAACAAAAGACTAACACATTAAAATTTCGGGTTATTTAGAAAAAAATAATAGTGGTGAAAAATACTTCTTCACTGATACCCTGGAAATTAAGTTTCGACAAGATTTTCCTTAGTTATTCAGGTTTTCATGAAACTTGCATTTGCAAAATTGCATCACTCAATGTTAAAATCAATTTTTTTTTTCAATGAAAAACCCACTGAGCGATTTTAAATTTAATTGGAAATTGTTTCTGAGACTTGTCATAAACAAACGGTGAAATAAACTCCAGTAACGACTCCGATAAAAGCCAAAACGCACAAAGTCTGATATCGACCCTTTGCTGTGATAGCAAAAGATCGGAAAAGCATAAGCGCCATAGATGACGGTATAAAGAAGGCAGGATTCCAAATAACCAATAACAGCGTGACTGTCCCACGACACCGCGGCGATCAGGCATAGAGGCGCTGACTAACTCAGTTTTGTGCACTCAAACATTCTTAAAAGCTTCGACATAGTCCCTTGTACCTAGACAGGTTTTAAACAGCTTTTTCTCCACTCATAATCTTTCAAGCGGTTGCCACAGCTGAAAGAAATGATTGTTACAGGCCTATTCTGCTCGTTAGCAAACATTTTCTAACCGTTACTAGAAAAAGCCTTGAAAACTTCGAAAAACCCAAAACTTTTATTGACAGATAAAGATTTGTATGAGATTAAAAAAAACCGGTTTATTCGATTAAAAAATCCGGTTTATTCGATATTCGAAAAATCGAGATTTCAAAAAAAGCCTATAGATATCAAAAAAAAAACCGGTGGAAACCGGTTTGGAAAAACCCAGTCAATCACCCTAGTAATTACCGTTCATGATATCGGAGTATTCTGGTTTAACCACCCTAACCTAACCTTAATAAAACACAACGAGTCCTGAACAGTCCCGAAAAAATTATGAAAGGTCCCAAAAAAGTCTTGAAAAATTCCGAAAATTCACGGAGCATTTAATTTCAATATCAGCAAAAATTCCAATATTCTCGGAAAAAATACCAAAATGTCACGTAAAAATTCGGAAAAAATTATAAAGGAAATCATCATCATTAAATCAAATCATGAACTACCCCGAGAAGTCGCCGGAAAAATCTCAAAAAATACAAACAAAAAGGAAAGATTCCAAAAAATCTCGAAAAAGTCTGCAAGGGTCCCGATGACTCTCCAAAAATCGCGAAAGAAATAAGCAATGGTTTCCAAAAAGTAAATAACAATGCATCCTAAATAGTAACAAAAAATCGGGATGGGTGCCGATAAAAATCTCCATAAAGTCTTGAAAAGTCTCCAGAGAAATTTAAAAAATAACGAAAGATTTAATTTCAGTACCAATAGCAAATATGTATATGTATACTCGTACAAATAAAAAATTTCTGGATATTTTCTTCTCAAAAACATGCCAGAAAAAAGTTTGGCTTTTATTTTTGGAAAAATTATCTATATGAATTTCAAAATCCTAAAATAACTTTTATTCATAGAGAAATCTTAAAGAATTTGTAAAAAAAATCAATATTTCCTGTCCGATTTTTTGCAGAATTCTCTAAGATGAAGTTTACTGTGCACATTTCGATTCGCTTACGAAATTTCGGAAGAAAATCGCTGCGATTTGAGAAACTTTTTCGGATTTTTTACAGAATTTTTTTAGATTTCTTTTAAAAAATCGTATAGAAATTTTTTTTACGAGTTCGTGCCAACCGCTTCATATGATTTTCTTTAAATATTCGTAAAAAAATCAGAACAAATATCCGATATTCTTAAAGATTTCGGGAGCTTTGGTTTGCAGGGTAGCTTTGTGGTAAGATTATATATATGTTTGCAGGATTTTGTAGTGTTCAAAAATATTTGCTTTGGCGAGTACATAGTGAATTTCAAAATTTTTACCTTTCGATCTTGTTCAGTAGACTCCACAGTATTTTGTGCTTGCTTGCATAGAAAAAGTAAACACCAGACAAATACATGTAATTTAAGCAATTTCGGCTAAATCCATGCAGAGACAAAGTTTCAAAATCGACATATTACAAATGATGAACATAAAGCAACACAAAACCAACAGCAATAACAAGCAAAAAAAAATCAAAACTAAACACAAAAAATTAAAAAAAAACGACGTAACCACATTGAACACCAGTGGGCGCGCACAAATTTTTATTTCCAAATAAATAAAAAAGTATTAATTCAAAATCTACATACCAATTGAACTTTCTTCGAGATGCTGGGAGCGCGCTGTACAAGCGGCACATCATTGGCGCTCACAGCCGGCGATATGCTGCCAGCATCCGGATCCGGATGGACATCCTGCAGAGTATTCGATTTGCGGAAGATCGCCTCAAAGGCGGAACGAATGCGATGTTCGGTGCCCGTGATGGTGGTGTATGGGGTAATGTTAGGGCTGTGCGGTGAGGTAGGTGCGAATGTTTTTAAATTAAAGGAGTTTGTCTTTTTCAAAATGGATTTGCGTGGTGCCACATTATTGTTGAGCGATTCTTGGCGTTGTTTGGGCGGCAACATTTCATCATTGGCAATTTGCCGCAAACTGAGTATATCGGGAGCGGGCAATACCTCAAAGCGCGAAGGACGACGCATTTTCAATTCAGCCTCTTGCTTCTTCTTCTCTTCTTCGCGGGCGCTAGAAAAATTAAGTATTGTTATCAGTTAAACTGTATTATGCTACTAAGACAACATTTGCGTGGCACAAACTACTGCCACCCAAATTTCGTACTCACCGTTCTTCCGCTTCCTTTTGCCACTTTTGTGCCACCTCCATGCGTTTCTCACGTCCGATATGTTTTTCAATCATTTTAATCAATTCGTAACGTTGTACGGAACCGAGCAGTATCATATTCTCGTGACTATCGACCAGCGGTAGAGATCGGAGCGTTTTGTTCACCCTCAGCACCTCCTTGAGTTTTTGATACGAAATGCCATGCCAGATGTATTTCACATCTCGTACCATAAAATCCTCCACATAGATGCTGTACATCGCTGAACTGGATGGCAGCAGATCGGGCAGATACGGCAGTTTCTTAATCAATATAATACTGTCGTACATGGACGGTTGTAGAAGGGCTGCAATGGCGTTCGCTATTAACACTGCGATCATCACCGGTACAACGTGTGTTATCTGGCCGGTCATCTCGAAAATGATTACCGCTACCGAAACGGTATGCGTCACGGCGCCGGAAAATGCTGCCGCACCTACAACGGCATAACCGCCGGGTATGATGGGCGATAGACGACCGCCGTAGCGCACGCCGTTCGGAAACCACAAATGCATACTTTCACCAATGAGACGTCCTAAGCTGGCGCCAATTTTGAAGACGGGTATGAAAATACCCGAAGGCACTGGTATGGTGGAGGCGATGATGGAAATGAAAAACTGTAAAAAGGGGAGAAGCGTATTTTTAAGGTTATTTACTCACTCCAGCCACTCTACATACTTACGGTAAACACAATGTAGATGGAAAGATTGATGAAGATGTTGGTGTAACTAGTGACCCAATGTGTAACAATGGCCGCCTGTTCCACAGTGAGATCGTCGCGTGACCAAGTGAAATTACTAAACAACTGTGTAACTTGTTCGTGTGTGCTCAGCTCGCCAGCGATGAACTGGCCGGTGCCTAGCGGAAATGAGAGCGTAGAGACGAGCAGCGCCAGAAAGCCCGGATAGAGAAACCGACTAGAGAGTAGACGAATGAAAGACAAAGTTAAGGCGACGTACCAAAGATTTTGTTGAGAATAGGCAGGCACTTACTTTTTCTGCAGGAATTTGTTCATCTTCTTATTGGACCGCATGAAGAGCACATATCGGCGATGTACCCAAACATAGGCAGCTCCACCGATGCCGGAGACAACGCTAAAATATACAAAATTTCGAGTAAATGAAGTAATGCGATTGACAGAATTAAAATTAAAGAAGCAAAATACGATTTAACACAGACACATTCAGTTGGTTTAAAGGCAAATTTTAAACTAAGTAATGCATGCTTCTAACCATTTGACTTGATCGTGGTAGTCTCCCATGGGTTATAATAGACTATTCTTGTTAATACAGACTCTGAGTAATTGATGTTAAAGCTCAGTACTTAATACAATAAATGAAAATGCTCGGCTAGAAATTATCTAGGAAGTGCGCTGATTTTTTCTAGCAACAACTGGAAAAGTTTCAAAAACAAAAAAGAACTCCATGCAGACTAAGTTCGGCAAAACACCAACGACTTGGCTGCATGGGCATCACTAGTGCAATGAGGATAACACAAACCGTGGCTTTCGAGTCTCTACTTTTTACAGCAACACTCATCTCAGGGGACAATGCATACTATAAGAAGATAACACACCCACGGCACAAATTCGCACACAACTTTAAGGTATTTTCACAAAACTGAACCAATTGGGATAATGAGTATAGTATGCTGGTGGCTCCAAGACCGGCCATAATGTCAAAGCAAGTAACTATTTGTCAGTTAACTCTGTTTTCCATGCTCAGTAGAGCGCCTCGCCTTACAGGCGAAATAAAAAATGCTCGCCGTACACCCCCTCATATGAAGTGTTCTTAAAAAGCATTTAAAAAAACAACAAAATGTTTTTTTGGTCAACCCTAGTAGTCGCCCAATCACATTTTTCTTCATATCTTTGGCATTTATAGTCGGATTTTAAAGTGTGATACACCAATGTTTTTGTCTCGAGGAGGGAGGTTCTCCTACAGATGTTCATTGGCCTCATGTGCTACATTGTGGTACTTACCCACCAGATCTCAGTTCCTACCACCCTAACTTACCGCCCTAATGACAGTAAATTAAACACCGTCAAAAATCATTAATCTTTTGCGAAAAAAGTATTTCGATTTGTTAAGTAGGAAAACCATATGGAAAAAACCAACTTTTTTGTTTTTATGGAGCACCTGAGGTCAACCCCCTCATCGAGACAAAAACATTGGTGTATCACACTTTAAAATCCGACTATAAATGCCGAAGGTACGAAGAAAAACTAAATTGGGCGACTACTAGGGTTGTCCAAAAAAAAAATTTTTTTATTTTTTCAAATGCTTTTCAAAAACACTTCATATGAGGGGTGTACGGCCAACTTTTTTTTCGATACGGTTTAATGCTCGGGCTCATGCAATGGAAATATGACAATATGCAGAAAAGGGGAACTAACAAACACTCTGACAGCAGGACGGAAATTCTCGCTATGTGGGAAGGCCTTCAGTTCTTACGACTAATCGCATCCAAGAACCGGATAGCGTTTTCTTGTTTGTTTCTTTTTTGTTTTCGCTAAATCTGTATAAAATTATCAGCAATACTACAAAAAAAAAACTCCAAGAGTTGGAGTTCCAAACTATGTGGAAATTTTCATTAAAATTTCGCACTCCTATTTACCCTTTTTAGAAAAAAATTTAGCATGCAGTTTTGATTCAATTTCTGATCCCAGCAATATCACAAAAGTATTTCAAATAGCGGTCGCCCCTCGGTAGACAATGGCAAACCTCCGAGTGTACTTCCGCCATAAAAAAGCTTCTTCGTAGGCGGAGTAAAAGTGTAGATCTCTCTACTTGTGGCACAACATCAAGAAGCAGAACACGAATTGGAGGAGAAGCTCGGCCAAACACGTACAACACGTTTAAACGCCAAACATTCATTTATTGCTATCAAATATGATATATATCCGTTATAACGGCAAAAAAGATCGAAAAAATAAAAATCTAAAATAACGATTATTTTTTGATCGGAAAAATAAAAATCAAAAATAACGATTATATTTTAATCGAAAAAATAAAAATACGAAATTTGATGTCTGAAGTATTGTTGGGCAGTAAGAAAAGAAATTACTGAATAGTATAGGTACAGAAATATAATAGAAATTTGAAAGTGAGTGTGAAGATATCAATACACAATTTCTTCAAAATACGTAAAATTAGTACCATCCTGCAAATCACTGAAAATTAGTACATATCAATTTTTATGATCGAAAAAATAAAAATCAAAAATAAAGATTATGTTTTGATCGAAAAAATAAAAATCATAAAATAACGATTAAATTTGATCGAAAAAATAGAAATCAAATTTTAACTGTTAAATTATGATTTTTCTTATAAAGATCATAACCGTTACGGTCCCTGCTCAAAACTTTTATTGAGAGATCAAGATTTGTATGAAATGAAAAAACCGGTTTGATCGATAAAAAAATCCGGTTTATTCGATATTCGAAAAATTGAAATTTCCAAAAAAAAACCGCCTAAAGATATAAAAAAAACCGGTGGAAACCGGTTTGGAATAACCGAGTCAATCACCCTAGTACATATGCATGTCAATACTTACCCCATTAATGCAAATACGAACAATTCCTGCGGATCGAACGGAAATTCGGTGGTGAAATTTGTAAGAAATATCGCACGCACCGTATCCGCATTGTGAAACCACACAGCCAATAGGCGAAACACCGTTGCGCCGCAGACAGCCGCAAAGAAGCCACGCCAATAATTACGCACAGCAAAATATGTGGTGGTTACCTCAATACTGAAGAGTACACCTAGGATATAGAAGATCAACCAAAACATAAACAAACACGTGTATTATATAAGATTAGAAAAATAAAGTAAAAATTGCATAGTTTGCCACCACAAACTTACCACCGACGGGCGCCGCAAAACACGAACCCACACCGACTGCACACGCAGCGGCCAACATTTCCGAATTGCGAGACTCATTCTCATAGATGCCTTGGAATGATGTGACGAGTTTACTTAATAATTGTGCTACAATACTTGCTATGTGACAGAAAGGACCCTACGAGCGAGCGTGTAAAAACATAATACAGGCGATAAGTAAGGAAGGAGAAACGAGAAAATAAAATAAGTATGTATGTACGACAACATTAGTGGTTTTATGTGAATATTTGTATTGTAGTATGTATGCAGATATGTAGAGTGGTTATGAGCTCTGTGTGTTGTTTGCTGTCAACCACTTATTGATTGTTAGTTGACAATGCTCGAACACCGTTTGATCTCTTTGCAGTTGCGACAATTTTGATACTTACTTCCTTTCCTAATGGCATACCACTGCCCAAAGTTGCCGTTAAACCAACAA
>JAPVRG010224066.1:0-20064 GCA_029783565.1 Rhagoletis cerasi | reverse complement strand
ATCATCAAATGTTCGTTCAAAAAATCAGTAAGATCGGAGCTATATATAATATATATCCCATACAACCGATCGTTCAGATAAGAGGATTTTGGCTATTACTCACTCATTTTAGAAGATTGAAACATGAAGCTTGGTGAGATATTTGCTAATAGATCATGGAATATTTGTTCAAAAAATCACTAAGATCGCAGCTATATATATTACTAGCATACCCAGCAGACGCAAGCCAGCAAGCAAATTAAAATCAGTTTTTCAGTAGTTACTATTTACATTGATTTGCGCGTGTTCATGAAAGGTATAAAGCCTTCGGCACAGCCGAAGACAGCCTCTCCTTACTTGTTGATATTTATTTTTTCGATCATAAAAGATTTAAATCGGCCATAAAAAACAGTTTCCGTTATAACTGTTAAAAATGATCGAAAAAAATAAAAATCAAAAATAACGATTATTTTTGATCGAAAAAATAAAAAGCAAACAATATCGATAATTTTTTGATCGAAAAATAAATATCATGATATTTTTCGATTATTTTCGGTCCCTGATTTTCTATACTTGCGTTGTCCAAACACTTTTATTATCAATAATTTTCTTTGGCGCAAATGGGTTAAGCCTGTGAGTTGCCACGAGTTTTATATTAATTGTAATATAAAGTCTCGTACTTCAAATAAGTATAAAGTTGTATAGTGTGAATTACAATAAGTATATTGAGTTTATTTTATGTTTTTAAGTCAGAGCGAATTGTCCCAGTGCAACCACGCTGGTAATGCATAACATACTTACTTACTTAGATAGAAGTTTTCTAACCTACGTAGGTTTGACTCATCATCATCTTCATAAAAATAATTCCCTCTTTATTTGGGTTCAGACACTGCCTCATTATACGGGGAGACGGGTTCCAGCCCTGCTGACGTTTTGAAAAAAGGCTGATTCGAAATAATTTATCTAACACTTGAAACTTCTGTTGCCTTTCTAATTTTCCAAAAAATTAGCTTGTCTCAGGATCGTAAAATAATTCTAATCAAATACACCTTTCAGGAGTCACCTCAACTAAACAAATGCTAATTAGATTGCTCATTTGAATGTTTACGTGGGTGTTAATAGGATTAATAATAGCCTTAAATGCAATTAAGATGTGGACATTTCAATTCCTTAGAACTATTAACCGACAAAATTAAGAAACCCACAAAATGAGACCTGGTATTTCCATTTCATTATGCGCCAAATTGCTTCATCAATTGCAAATTTAACTAATTAATTCCCGTAGCGGCGCCTTAAATTAAAAAAAATAACACACACACAAAACATGATTGCCAAATTATTTCGACATAACACTAACAAGCAATTTTCCGTAACGGAAATTGTCAGTTTGAGGTGTCATAAAAATGAAAAAGCGGCACCCCACGATTTCATAGCCCCCATTGGGGGCGTTAATTGCAACGGTCATTCGAAAATCGCATTCGCATTGCAATGACGCTGTTACCAGTTGCACAACAGACGGACAGATAGAGAGACTTTAGTAGCAAATACAAATGTTGATTGTGTAAAAGAAAAAAATGTTAATATGTATGTAGTAAAATTTGTATTGTGAATAGAATAAATAAATATGTAAATGCCAACGACATTCTTGTGGTCAAGTGAGCTAGTGAGTCATGTATATGTACAAATGTCTGAATGTACGTATGCAAATAGGGGCACAGCCAGTGGCGGATTTTGAAAACTGTAAAACTGAGAATGCAGAAGTTTTAATTAGAAGCGTTTGTTTAGCAAACTAAATGAACAAAATTTGTATTTAATTATCCATTCAAAACATCAAATATTTACGTACTAACACTAATTTCAATAGCTAATACGCACCAGCCAGATTAGAACACTGCAATAGGCTTGATTTCAAATCTCATACTTTTACTCGAAGCCAAAATGGTTCGTTTTGAATTCCCTCTATAAGGCAAACATTCCTCTTACCGGTATTACTCGAACCCAATAAGTTTTTATGCTATTATTTTACCCGGGCGATGTTCTCTCATAACTCTTTTAGCTAAATAAACCTGGGATCTTTAGTTCATCGCTTACGGTCCGAGCAGTAATTTCTTTCGGCTTAGTACTTGTACAGTCTCCAAATTTCCACTACGGCCAAGCAAAGCAGTTAAAAATACTTGTCAATTAGTTTTTGAATACAAAATACAATACAAATACTTTACATAAAAAGTATTTGCAATACAAAAAAAAATGCTTTTACGAAATGTATTTAAACACAAAATACCAAATACTTTCGAAATCACATGTACACATATGCCCCCTGTTAAAATCATAGGCCCACCATATATTAACATGTATTAACAATTAATTTATTTACTTGAACTTTATTATTTTTTTTTTTTTATTTAAAAAAAACCCGTACAAATTCAAGTTTCAAACTTTCTGTAATATAAAAAAAACACTTTCGATATTTTTTAAGATAAGTGCTGAGGTGCTGGTTCAACTGGAATATAATCGACTGGAAAGTTCTAAAATAATTTTCCAAGCCCTCGGGCAATATTGCCCATTCTACATATGCCCTAGAGAAAGGATTAAGAGGATAAGAGAAGACATTCTGGCATGTGAAATCATTACTACACTGCAAACTTACCAGAGGCTTTTAGTACTTTTTCGAAGGAAAGGGAATGTAGTTCGGTCATTATATACTGGGTTCCGGGGCACACCAGCGCACTATGGTCTGGGAACAGCTATTTGTTGGCCAAAGTAATTTTTTAAAGTATAGATAAATCGATTTTTTTCCACCATTACTAAACTAATTGACCAGAGCAAATAAGTGCATACTCAGTTTTTTCTTAAATTGTTCTCTCGTTATGATATCAGCTGTTAAAGTTGACACATCTACAAAAAGTTTACATATTTTTTTCTTTCCTTGTCAGAATTCTTTTAGCTCGAATTGAAATTTTTTTATTAAAGTTAAAAAAAAAAGAATAGAAATGAATAACAAAGGTAATATTTGTGTGATTAACAAAAACAGCTTGTACATAGTTTGCTCAGTGAAAATGAAACTCCTTTTCAAAATGAACTATAATTTGTGCAATAATATCTCACTTTAAGTGGAGCTTTAGAAAATTGGCTTCATTTGGGCATTGAAAAGGTTCAATTTGGAGTTTGAGGGCTGAGAATCATGTTGCACTTTTTCGCATTTTGTAATATGGGCTTTTTTCTAAGAAAACTTCTACGTGTGTTTTGCTGTGCTTTTCGATGTTTGGAAAGAAGCAGACAACAAAGATGCAAAAGAGGCCGCAATTTTAAACTTTTTGTTGGGAAATATTATTAAAGAGGGAGCACATCCGTAGAATATAACACCCACATAAAGGAAACAGCAAGAATGATATGCAAGAAAATAGGTGAAAAATGGGAGAAATGTCATCGATAGCGCAAATATTTTTTTTATTCAATATGCGAACTGGCTTCAATCAAAAACAATAATAACAAAATCTGATATATTTTCTTTACCATCAACATCGAAAATGGGCCTAACCTAGTTATAAGTAATATACTTGTTGTGCTAGTGTCCTTTCAAATAAATACATAAGAAGTTGTACTAATAAATACAAATACAAAAAATCGTTTTACTAAAGAATAAAGGAATTTAAATTTGTTTGCTCCGACTGCGACAACGCTATATTGGATCCGACATTTTGAATAAAAAATTCAGACATCAGATTCGAAATTAGCGACATCAAAAACGCCTCTAATAAATAGTATAAAATTGTGGGGAGAAAGTAAGAATGATAAGATTTGGTCGCCATATTGGATGCGCCATTTTGAATTTCAAAAATCTGACGTCATATTTGAAATCAACGACCTCGAAAACCTCACGAAGTTTCGAATCAAATCAAATTCAATGATAGTCGCCAGACCATAGTGCGGCGTAGCGGGCAACGAAGAGGCGGACAAGCTGTTCAAAAAGAGTGCTCTGTCGGAAACCATGCCGATAGAAGAGGTGCTGAGAAACTCGACCTCTTCATGATCCGGAAGGCGCAGAAGGCGGGGAACAAAACGCAATGCTGCAAATTGGCCAGGGTTATGTGCAGAGAGTATGACATGAAGCTCACGAAGTTTCTCCTTTCCTTCAAGAGGGAGGCAGCTAGGCTACTGCTCTGTACTAAACGAGGAGTCTTCCAAGCAAGACGTACTCAGTGGGCAGCGGCTCTAATAAGCCTTATTTAAGGGATCCTTTATGTACCGGATGTTCCTACTATATTTTCCCTAAAATTGGCTGCGGTCCAAGTAGACGCTCCAAAGAATGGCAGATCGCCAATTCATAAAGCAGTTCGTTGCCTTGCGCACTACTGTGCCCCGGTACACATATAAGTTCAAGCTCATTCCATTTTGCAGCAGAGTTCAGCCTCAACTTACATATATGTATTCTTGGAAAATTTTTAAAGAGGTGCGAGCGGTTTCCAAGGCTCTTAGAGCAGCTTATATATATACATCTGTATATGCATTTCTGTTTCATTCTTTTATTACTTGGTGTTATTAGTAGTAGCACTAAATTCCAACCGGCGGTTCTAAACAATCTTTTCCTGAAGATTTTTTTTTAATAAAACCTTATCAATTGACACTGCATTAGAAGATCTTCAAATAGCAATGCCCTGTTGAAGGCAGATGAGAAAGTATGTTTCCAAAGCAACGGAAGTCAACTGAAGTAAACAATCGCAGAATTGGTCGGTGTGTGTCTGGGGGCAGGTTAATCGGGAGGACAGAGATCATCCCTTAACAGGCAATGACAAGCTCCGAAGGTAACACGGTCACCTATAACCTGTGTAGTTAAGCCAAATTTCCATTCGATTCTCTTGTGGATATAGGTTGAGGTAGGCCACTATTTAGTCAGCTAGAAAGCAATTTTTCACGCTGTTCCGGTTTGCGCTTTAACCGCTACCTCGGTCTGACAACCTCTTATTCTTGTATGTTTAATATTCAATTTCAATAAATGATGCCAGTCAAAAACCAGTGTATTTTCCTATGATGACGAAAGTGGCTATGAAGTAAAATGAGTCAGTTCTAGTTTACAAGGTGGTGGGTATGTACATATATATGTATGTTTGTATGTACATGATCACCTACATTTTCAAATTTACAACACCCGCAAGATTTGCCAGTTGTCATTGCAACTTGTTTGCTTTTTTTGTGGTGCAAATTCGTATTTTGTCAGTTTTATGACAGGTTTAGAGCATTTTTCACCCACCATAAGCACCATTTAATGGTTCAAAGCTGAATGAAGTGATTATTGCATGTAATTTTTGTGTGCAGAGAAAAAAAATTGCATGCAAAAAAGAAAAAAAAACAGAAACTTCACCAAAACTGTTCTACAAAATCGTGTTTAGCGTATCAATGGCAGAGCAGTTAATGTGGCATGCTGCAACAACACATCCAGCAATGGTCAGTGGAACGATCTGTATACAGGGTTACCGGACACTTAACGACGTTATTAATTAGATAATTTCTGATTAATTTGGTTACATGACATGATGTTCAAAATTTAACCGTTTCCGAGATATTCGATTTTAAAATTATTAAAAAAAAATATTTGTTTTTTCCTTGTACGTCCACTTTTTTTCAAATGCTAGTTCAAGTGTCCGATTTTTTTCTGTTTTTAATTAAGAGGTGTGTCAAATAATAAAAAACATCAATAAAACCTGAACCAAGCCCTGACAGTTAAAAATGCCTGCTTGATAGTATGTATAGTATGTAGTATAGTAAAAACTAGTATGTTTTTTTAGCTATCCAAAAAGGTGTAATACTTAAATTAAAGAAGTAACCCTCAGGCGGATTGTGGGCTCAACTAGTGGAAGGTAAAATTTCATAAGTAGAAAAAAATTATAAAAATATGTGACTTCAACAAAAAACTTGACAATTTAAAATTTTTTATGAATTATAATTCGCTTAAATAATAATATCTTTGAGTATTCATGTTGTACGACTTTCCCTGTAACCCTGTATGTATAGGCCACAAGCAATTGGCTTGCCAAACCTACGGCACCAGCATAATATTCGCTTCGATTGCACATTATTGTGCGCATTTAATTGTGGGAATGCTTTGCCCGTACAGTTTTGAAATAATTAAGAATTGTCAACAGCTGGCCGCTGAAAAAATTTTCTTTGCATTTATTTGCACTTTTTGTATGCATATACTCGTATGTACATATGTATTTATGTTTGTCTCTGAATAAGTTTCTCTTTTGCCCACAGCAAGTTGCATAAATTGTCATCAAACTCTTAGCTGTTGTAAGCTGATAGTCGTGGGTATTACCATCTATTTATTTTTCTATTTTCAATTCATATTTTCTTTTTGCTACCGGCTTGATTTGCAGTCGATTGGTCGATTGGCCGACGGGACACACCCGGGTGCAAATGATTAAAATCAACAATTTTGATTATTATTAATTACTCAAGTTCATAGCCAATTTAGATTTATTGCTATTGCAATGTGAGACAACATTATGTGGCAAGTAATCAAGGTAGTTATTGATTTGCGGTCATTTATTAATCTTTACTGAAATATGTACAGTTAATCATTTTACAAGCTGTCGCTTTTCCTGTGTGTGAGGAACTAGTGCTTGGGCAAATTAAAGGCTTTGGAGTTATTTCTGTTGAATTTCTTTTATGAAAAAATATGGATAACTTTTCATAAAAAATAAAGAATATGGACATGTCTCTAGAACTATTGATTTTCGACGTTTTGAAAAAAAAATAAAAAAAACCGATTTCACCTTATCCTTTGAACTTTAAAACATATGCAGCAGTAGTTTTCAAGTTCGGTAGAGTAAAAAAAGGAACAATAAAAAGAAAATTTACAGTAATGCTCGTGTTAATAGCACACATTTATCTTTCACAATATTCACAATGTTTTACGTGACAAATTTTATTCGTTAATTTTTAATAAAAATATAGCTGATTCTAAATATAACATATGGTTTATATGAGTCAAAGTTTAAAACTTTGTGCGAAACTTACGAAAATTCATCAAATTTAAAAAACTTTTATAAAAATTTTCAACTTTTTATTCAGAATTTTGAGAAATTTTTTGGGTATGTAGATTTGAAGTTGCTGAAAAATTCCGTTGATTTTTGATAATTTTTTTTTGATGACGTTATCACGCATTTTCTTTCATATAAAAAAATTTTGAACATGTCGCCTTGATAACTAGTTTCAACTTTATTTGCACACTTACCAATTTACGAACACATTATGCAAGGGTGGAATAATCATTTAGACCAGCCACTTACACTAGTCGACAAATTTTGACGTAATTGCGCTGAACACGAAAACAAAATCCATTCTTTTTTTCAAAGAAGCGTTTTCGAGATTTTTTCAAAAAACCTGTTTTTTGGTACCTTTCGCAGTTTAATTGTCAATATCCTTTGAAAAGATCATCTAATCGACGCGAGCAATCTACCGTTCGAAAGGTATGCCCTTTGCAAAAATATGTAACTTGTGCAGATTTAAATAAAAATTATTACTGTTACTAGCGACCAAAATCTAAAAAAGGGGAATTTTCTATCATTTTGGAAAATTACACATTTTTAGATGCTTATTTTTAATTAAAAAAATTTTTTTTGAATTTTTTTTTTTCAAATTTGAGTAAAAGATATATCATTGCAGTAAATTTTGAGTCTAAGGTCATCCAAATCGGATAAGAAATGTAGATCTTATGGAGCACTGAGTAAAAATTCTAACTTTATATTTTTCAAAAAAACATATTTTTGGTCGAAAATAAGCGTTTCCCCTTGAATTTTTTAGTTTGTGTTGGGTAGAATCTTCTCGAATTCGCATCCAGGAGTAAGAAAAAAATAAAAAAAAAATAAAAAAAATTAAAAAAAAAATAAAAAAATTTTATTTCCGACCAAAAGTGCGATTTTGTGAAAAATATAAAGTTAGAATTTTTACTCAGTGCCCCATTACATCTACATTTACTATCCGATTTGGATGATCTTAGACTTAAAATTTACTGCAATGATTTATCTTTTACCTAAGTTTGAAAACAAAATTAAAACAAAATTTTTGTAATTAAAAATAAGCATCTAAAAATGTGTACTTTTCAAAAATGAATAAAAATTCCACTTTTTTCGATTTTGGTCGCTAGTAACAGTAATAATTTTTATTTAAATCTATACAAGATATATATTTTTGGCAAGGGGCGCATCAATACCTGTCGAACGGTAGGTTGCCCGCGTCGATTAGGTAATCTTTTCAAAAGATATTGACAAATAACTGCGAAAGGTACCAAAAACAAGTTTTTCGAAAAAATCTCGAAAACGATTCTTTGAAAAAAAATCGGGTTTGTTTTCATATTCAGCGACCCAAAGTGAGCCTAGAAAATACTTTTTTACAAAGGTTAATTTTTCGTGTAAACTAGTGTTATCGATCAATATGTCTGCCAGCTGAAAAATTAATTTTTTCTTGAGTTTTATTTCAGATTCTAAATTTCGAATTCTTATAGCTCTCGTTCTGTTAGAAGCACAGAACATAGCGGAACACAGTATAGAAGTGACAAGTCAGCAATTCCGCAATTCCGTAATATGACTGCAGTCCCATCCTAGCTAAGACTCCTTGAGATTGAGGTCAACATGAGTTTTACACACCTGCCGTCCTGTGGTGTCTTCCAGTCATTTACGAGCGAAATATTCACTCAGGTGTTCAAGGAGCCTGAGCCTGAGCCCACTACACCAAGGGCCAGTCATATTCGGTGTTCTTTGCGCTTTCCTGCCTGGGCGTGTGTATATAAGGGTGCCTTAAGATTTGACAAAGGAATCAATTACCCAGCTACATGTTAATCTAACTTGAAAAGAGATAGTTATTTATACTTAGCAAATGAACGCTTGTCCGCAAATAATTCAAAAACTCCGCCTCCATGCTCCCAAGATATACTACTTTATTGGTACGTAATTTGGCTATCGAATTACTCTACTTGCTACGAAGTTGCCGATGAGCTCTAAAATACGCACTTTCAACCGTCTTTGTGGGACTAGTACCATTTTAAGGTCTAAGTTGGTCTTCTTCGAGACTCATAATTACTGAGCGGTTAGACTCAGAATTCAGTAAGTACTCGAGAGCGGTAGAGGGTCTTAGACAGGACAGGATCTTAGTCTCCTAAATAGACCCGATATCAGGCTACTTTGCTGGATAAAAGTAAAATCGGTCATAACCGACTACGCTATCAAATGCATTGAATTGGTCTGATTAAAGAGCCCGAATGACAGCTCTGCCTTAAGGACGTTGAGATCTTAAATAACTTTCTATGGGACTAACCGGCCTTGGCCAAAAAAAATTAGTTAATTTCAAATATTTTCTATACAAATAGTCAAATAAGAAATTCATCTACCAAGGACGTTTTAACATTCATGACGGCAGTTGAAAGTGGTTGGGCACTCAGAATTAGGGACACTTATTAGGAGTAAAAATATCATCAAGTTGCATGTAGTTTTAGAGATATCTGATTTTCCTCATAAAATCTCCGACTAGATAATACTTTTCCATTTCGTTCAAAGGTTGGCCTTCCTTCCAATTATTTTAAGTACAATATGCCCGGATGCCAATACACGACTTACACAAATGTCAAATCAAGTAAGCCTGTTGACCTCAAGAGAAAGCTTACTGCATTGAGTGCTTCACATTACTTACTTAAATATGAATGAATGCATTCAAAGGCTAGTACAACTGCAAAATTCAGACAACTCATAAATCATAATAACTGAGCAGCAAAAGAACACGTGAATATTTAATCAAGGTAAGCCAAATCTCAGCTGGCCTCAACATTTGGCCAATCTTCTAAAAATTATGACGCTGTGAGAGCAATTTCCTGCTAAGTACAGATTTGCATAGCAAAAAAGCCGAAAGCTAAAACTTAAATAATAATAGCAATAACACATACTACATATCTATATGCAAATGTACTACACTCGTATATAAGTATGGAATAAATGCACTTGTGTGTGTTTATAGAATCAAAGCCTTGCGACACAGATGCATACAAAAAAATCATTCGGAAACAATAAAGGTTAAACGGTCGCCAAAAACCACAGCTAAGAAACTAAACTGAAGCAAATATGAATACAAAAAAAAAAACGAAAACAAACACAAACAACAAATATCTACAGCTGGTCTATTATTTTGACAACAGGTGTGCGACAGCAATAGCGTCAAACCTTCGCATAACTTATGTTTAAGTACACTCGGTTGTTTTTGCCTTTCCGCCTGCGGCTAACTATATTTGCACCCATAGATAAAATTCTGATGTCTTCTACAGGGTGATACAAAACGAAGTAAAGTACCGGCACGCACCTGGTTTGCTGCAGGAAGTATTGTCAATAATCGCCATGCCACAATAATTAGATTGCCAAAGATGGGCTAAAACCAGAGATTTAATTAAATTCGGAAACATGGAACCACACAAGGTTAAGTTAAGTTAGGTTGAAATGGCGTCGAAATACTTAACTCCCAAGTAGCAACTAAGTAGTTAATTGTCGTTTTGGTACTACAAACCTCGGTTGATTATGTTAAACTCAACCAGGGTGGTTTTTTCTAGAGGCTTGTATCAGATAGATCTTTCAACGATTTCAGCTTATTTTTTCGAAAATGACATTCCTTTTTATCAAGGCTAGACATGCGAAAAGAAGGTTTTCTTATGTTTCCAATTCGATTTTCCTGCAGCTCCTACAGATTTTTAACCGTCCAAATACTTAGTAAGAACCCGTACCACCCTCAGAGCGTCAGGTCCGAGTTTTCCTAATAGCTTATGTCTTCCTTTAGGGTTGTATATGGGCAACTTGAGCTGGAAAGGACCCAGAGTAGAATTGACCGCCCGGCTGTATTAGAAAAAGATGACCCACTCGCCTTGACTTAACTTTTAAAGGCGACAAGTAAATACGTTCCTCTCTTGGAGAACACTCACAAAGTCAAGCAGATGGAGAGAAGTGCTTCTTAAGCGGCTGAAAAATAAGATTTAGATTAAGACTAATACAAGAATGAAAATAAAGGAGAGTACGCTGATGAAGGAGAGGATAAAGGCAAAGGTAAAAATAAAAACAATACCAAAGATGCGTAACGACAAAGGCAAAGATTAAGACAAGGCAAATTTAAACACTTTGTGCTTGAAACACAATACTCGGCGAACGATGAAATTCGCCAAACTGGGCGATGCGGTCGCTCACCGCCCTCCCTTCTATTTCGCCTAATTTAACACAATTAGAGCGGTAGCGAAAACAGCTGATACCATTTCGCCGCATTATAATTTGGGTGACCATATTTTAAAAAACTAACCCATATTTAGGAATGGAGAAATAATAACAAATGTAAATATAAAAAAAGGAGAAATTCTTATAAATTATTATATTTTAAGCCAGATTTAACGAATCGAATACTATGTGTTTTAACCAAAAAAAAAATCGTATTACACGTTGTTTTCTTCTACAACTTTTGATGCAAAGAAAATTTACGGCCACATTTGGCATAGAAATAAATCTATCGCCAATAATCTACGCCGAGAGAACTTCGCATTACGCCTTGGCTGTGTTCAATTTTATATGATTGTGGGTGTTCTAATTTTGACAGCGCGAATTTCGCTGTGGTGAGCTCGCCGTTCGCCGGTATTGTTTTTCCTCAGTTACTTACATAAGGACGATTCTGAAGGTGAATGAAGGTTTAGATAAATATAAGGAAAAAGATGATGAGAATACCGATAAAAGTAAAGATAAAGATAAAGAAAAAAAGATTAATAAGATACATAAAGGTAATTATAAAGAAAAGGATATAGATAGAGATACAGATACTCACCACACATAAACTTAACACACCTAACTTCACCACATGACATGACATGACATCACATGGCATGATATCACATGGCATGATATCACATGATATAATATCACTTGACATAATATAACATGACATAGTATCACAAGACATGATATCACGTGACTTGATATCATAGGACATAACATCACATGATATGACATAACATTATATGACATCACATGATATGACATCATATGACATGATATCAAATAACATGATATCACATGCCATGAAATCACATAACATCAAATGACATAACGTGACATTACATGACATACTATCACATCACAACACATGAAATAACATTACATCAAATAAAATCACATCACATCGAATCCCCTGACATCACATCACATAACAACTTAAGACACCATCTCACCTTACATCATCTCCGCACCACTAAACTTTACTCTGCTTATATTTTATGTTGTTGTGGTACGATGTATGATGTTATGGATTAAAATATAACCGTAAGCTTATAACATTATATTAAGTAGCCTGTCGTTTTATTCACAATTTCAAGCAAATAAAATACATATAGAGATTATGAGATAAACTTGATACATATATAACGTAAGTTTCACTTCTACAATATGGCCCAGGCGCACTTACTTTTTTTATTCCTTCGTCTGAATCGTAGGCAAAATCCTTCCATTGAAGTACATAGTTACCTATTGGGATACGTTACTTATGACTTTCTAAGACTTTATCAGTTTTTTGGGATCTGTTCAAAATTTCTTTTGTTTTTTCGGAAATTTGGAGATTTTTTCGAGAATTTTCGTGATCTTTTCGGAACCTTTCAGGTTTTCATGTGATGATTTTTCGTGTTTTAATCACGACTTTTCGAGTTCAACGGTATTTACACATAAATCCTCCAAAAAAATATATTCAGTATTTTTCAAAGAACAATCTTGTATCTGCATCACCCTGTATTACATGATTCCCATTACTCCTTATTAATATAAGTATTTTGTGACTCTTTTCATACTTGTGTGTGATTTGCATTTATTTTAACGGTGCTTTATTGACAGTTGTTATGATTAATGTGAGTGTGCTGCAGTTAATGCGCATGCCACATGCAACCAACCCCATTCATTGTCCGTTGCTGCTTAAACACTAAATTAGAATAATCAATTTGCATTGAATTTGCTCATATATTAGAGCATTTCAAGCGGCGACAACACAAATGAAATGCTCTAAATTTGCATAAATAAAAAGGTACTTAACGAATGTACATACATATGTAAACAAATACACATGCAGATAAATATATTGCGAACTACATATGTACATACAAATGAGTTAGTGCAGAAAATGTATGTAAAATATGCATTGTGCATTAATTTTGTGTTTATTCGACTTCCGTAAGGCTTAGTTTGTGTTTGTGCTGCAGCAGCAACAGAGGCCGCATACCAAGGCTTGTTGCTATTATAAATGTCAACAGTTTGTGGCAACGTAAATCAAATTGCCTATAAACCGCAGGGCGCTTACACAAATCGAGTTAATAAATGTTTACTGAAATTGTTGTATTTACATATTTATAAATATTTACTCTGCCATTTGTTATGAAAACGTAATAAATCTTTTGTGTTTTATTAAAATTTGAATACAATTTAAAATGGTTTGAAGCTAAAATTTTGATTTACTACTCAAACTGCGAGAAAGCAGTATTTGTGTGAATAAATGTTTGTATGTTAATCTGACTAAATCCGTACGTATGAGTTTAAATGCAAAAGCTGTGCTGAAATCGCATCTTACTCTTTAAATTCACGACTCACAAATTTTTTAGTATGAACTTGCATCCCGAGTGTACTTAGATTCGGCTCGATACTTTTGGACATCTGGCCACTGCGCTAAAAACCTAAGCAAATTCGATTCAAAGATCTAAGGGAAGGTAAGCAGGCGATATAAATTTTAAACGATGTTGCATGTTTCAAAAAATGCGTATGGTATCCCATGGAAGTATGCTCGCGATTGTCTTTCTTTAAAGCAAGCAAGAAAGTGATATATATATATATATATATTCTGTTAGGAAGTAACTCTGCCTATATGTATCCACCAAGCTAACGATATTTCTTTAACATTAACTTTGTGGTTGTTCGTTTGGCGATTCTACCCGACCGATTTCGAAACCAAGAACACTACCGGAAATGAAATGAAAACAATGAGAAATACATATATGTACATAAGAGTTAGGGTAAATGAAAGGGTAAGAAAATTTATTTGAAATTTTTCTATAAGAATCGTCATCAAAAATTTAGTTATCGAAAGTTATCAAGTTATTGAAGTTTATCGAGTGATCGAAGTTTATAGTTATCGAAGTTGAGTTATTGAAATGTATCGAGTTATTCAAATTTCTTCAATTTTTTATTGAGTTATTCAACATTTTTGAGATGCAGATACTTTGTTGTCGAAATTTACCGATAGTTATCGAGTTATAAAAATCTATCGTATTATCGAAATTGCCAAGTTTATGAATTTATCAAGTCATCGAAATTTATTGAATTATCAATATTTATCGAGCCATCGAAATTGATCGAATTATAGAAATTTATCGTGTTATCGTTACGTATTGAGTTCTTTCAACTTATGGAGTTTCCAACGAATCGATGTTTTCGGAATTTTAAAAGTATATAGAGTTATCGAAATTTCTAGGGTTATATAAGTTTATCGAGCCATCTAACTCTATCGCGTTACCAGAGTGTATAGAAACATCGAAATTTGTCGATATATATTGAAATTTATGAAACTATCAAAATAAATCGAGTTATCGATATGTGTCCTGCAAATTCACAGTTTATCGATAGTTATCGAATTTTTTTGAGTTCTTTTGAATTTAATTTCTTTGAAATTCATAAAGTTATCGACATGTATCGAATTATCGAAATTTGTCTACTAACTGAAATTTATCGAGTTATCTAAATGTATAAAGTGTTTAAAATTTGTCGAAATATCGAGAATTATCAAGTATATCGATCTACTTAGGTTTACTTATATCTAGAGTTTACGAAAGATGTCGAAATTCGTTGGTAAAAGAAAATAGAGAAATTTCGAAACTTATGTTGTAGATAGCGATCGAAGTTTATAAATAGATATCGAATATTATCGAGTAAGTAATTTTGTACCTTATAAGTTAATCGACGTGTTAAGTTTGAAAACATCTCCAGGGCTCTTAAAAACTAGAAAAACTGTTGATTTCGACAGTAACAGTTACTCCTAGTAATTTTATAATAGGGCAAGGCATTTTTTGCGGCGATCATCAAATATGGACCGTTGTTTGGAATTTCAAAAATGAAATATCAAATTACACTAAGTTTTATTTTTCGAAGCTAAAACTTTTTTTAGCGACACAGGTTGATTTTAATCTAAAAAAGCCGACTCATGCGAGACATCTATGTTGAAAATGTTGACCTTTTTCGCCAAATCTCCAGTGTGCGTTATATCAAATTTACCTGAGATATTAACACCCTCTATTTATGCATTAGTGTGAGAGTGCAAGTTGACGGAAGTGGGATGCTAATTCTAAGTGCATTACTAACGCAACCTTTAGTCTATGAGTTTGACCTGACAATAGTATATTAAGTAGAAATTAAATTTTAGGATGAAATTGGTGATATAGTATCCTTCAAGAATACCTAACGTGCATTCAAAGTCATTGTTAGAATTAAACGTAGTAGTCGATAAGACTTAAAACTAAGTTAAGTTAGTAAGTAACTGGATCAGGGCTAACAAAGAAAAATGGCCAGCCCTATTGGATTCAGCGTACGCGAATTAGGTTTTGCTGCTAGCTGCCCTGCTTCCCGGGTTAATAGGAAGTCGCATCAATATGTGCTTCTTCGAAGATGAGCCAGCTATTGACCAAGATCATATACATTTTGAACTATGAAGAACTAAATTTTGGAAACAGTGATTTTGTTTACATTAAGAACAAAGAGGGTGTTCTTGGTGAAGAATTCCTTCCAAGTAAGAGAGAAAAATCTTCTATTCGGCGTATGGTCAGAAAAAAAAATAAACAAATGGGTTCCAGTAGTGAATGCGCCCACATATTGGCCAGCAATTATATAAAAATATTTTTGGCGCTTAAATCAATTTGTTACAATCTGAAATTTTAATTATTTATTGTAATGTAGGAATAAGACACAAAGGTTTAATTGAAATTACAAAAGTTTGAATATTCATGCAAATACATGCAAGTCTTTACAGAACATCCTATGCCTACATAGGCAATAATTACCACTCTCCATGGTCATCATGCCAATCGGCTGCGGAAATCCCCTGCCCGCAGCCAACTGCTACCTTCGGTACATAGAATATTATTTTTTAATATTTTTACACTTTGCCTACTTTGATTAGCTTTTGTGACTATACTAAAATATTTATTTAAGTAACATTGTAATACTAAAAAATTTTGTTATCAAAAAAGTAGGTCAGCAGGACATAAAATTCAATGCAGCAAAGGCTTTCAATACCAACAAAAGTTTAAGTTAACCAACTTTTTGCAACAAAATATTGCCAAAAAATTCATTTTATAATTAAATATTAATTTAAAATTTTTAAATTGCCAAAAATATAAAAGAATAACAAAGTGGGAAAATACAGAAAGATATGATTTTGCACGGTTAAAAAACATAAATTAGCGTGCAAAATAATTTTATCCATGAAAAATCAAGCACAAACACAAATGCAAATACAAACGTTAATACTAACAAATACTTAAGCAGGTAAATATATGTAGATATGCATAATTCATCATAACCATATCTATGTATTAGTTATTGTACGTCTTTTTGCAAGTTTGTTGCTTAAGTCTTTCGTTGCGCATTCGCCGGGCAGAATAGGCAGTGGAGGGCTGAGGGCAGCGCATGGAAGAAAAGTTGGTTTGCTGAATGCTGTAGTGCCTTTATTAAATAGTTGAGGCTTCGAGGGCGCACGTAGCGTACTCTGTAGCGAAACCAAGTGCTGTGCGCCTTAGCTGTTATTGGCAGCCGAATTTAAGTAGCCAGAACGAAATAATTTCGGTTTGTTACGTATGAAACGGCATAGCCGTGCGCTATTTCAACAAATCAATTAACGCACGTGGGTACTCAGCGCCTAATTAACTGAAATTTATGTAGGTGAACGAATGTGTAAAGCAAATATAAAAACGAATTGAGTTAAAAAAAAAATAAATTAAAATAAAATAACATAAAATAAAAGGGTTTGGTAGAGGGTATAGTGAAATTCGGAACACGCAGTTACAGATACTCACCTAAACTAAATTTTTACTCTTCCGCTCACGTTAGCGCATCCTGAGAAATGCGAGGAAATCATGTGCGAGATGCGGTAACCAACTCTTGTGGAGCCTTGGGTCATGGCAGAAAGAGAGGGAGCTGCAGTAGAGGCCCTCCGACACATGTATTCGTTTTAAAGGTTCACTTAAGTCTTCAGCGTATGTCCGACATAAGATGCGGCTGCCAGCGGGTGTCCGTATCGGAGCAAGAAATTAGGAAAAATAAATGCTTTTAGTTCATTCCTGATGATCATTTGGGATCCTGATTTATCTGCTTATTTATACACCATCAGATTAGATGTCCTGATCGCAAGGACATCGGTACTGATAGATCCACACCAGCTCCGCCTTGCTTGATGCTGGACATTTTATTAGGCCTACCAAGATGTTAGCCTGACGATGGCAGTCACGGCATTAGCTCGCCAGCCATTTCTGCTGAGTTTGACCTGAGCTTGAGATCAACAGATGCAACTCGTTTAATTATCCCGTAGTCCACAGTTCAAAGCTACCCTACTCAGGTAGAGTGACCGTAAATGCCGCAAGGTCATTAGGCATTATCCAGAATGCATCACGGGGAGATGACTTGCTATACATCTCGCACCGACAATAAGATCAACCTTGAAATCCAGCGTAGATAATTCGTTGACAAAAATCACACTCTATAAGTCACTCATCATGTCCGTGCCGCTATATGGCGCAGCTGCATAGTCATTTGACAATATCCCATTAGGCGCACTTGTAGTATTCGACAAAAAGATTACGGATCTGTGCGCTTTGGCGAAGGCGAACGTCATCAGCTCTATGAGCTTTGCAAGGAGATATGTAGACATAGGACAGCTAGCTAAAATAGAGTGGCTACGCTGGTATGGTCTGCCTTATGAAAGAATGAAAACGATCCGGCCCTGAAAGTATTCAATGCGGTGCCGGTTGGTGGTAGCGGAAAAAATGGATGGCTCCTTTACTTCACTGGGAAACCATACCAGAAAAATATAAAAACATATGACACACGATAGAGACGTCTTTTCGAACTTATTGTTCTTCTTGACTGGCGCTGCAACCGTCTAAGAGATTCTGGCCGAGTCTAATGTTGTTTCTCTTAAGTGCCAAGTGACGAATCGTATGCGCACCTATGGTAACCTTTAAATAGTTTGCTAGAGAACATACCACTCTGGTAGGCAATGAATGCAGGAGCATACCTTCGCTGGAAGATAACCTGAAATTCCTATAATAGCAAGCGCACATCTGTGCTCCTAAATTTAAAAAGTATAGAAATGTCCCACAGGGTACTGCCAAATTTGTTTATATGCAGTGAGAAATTATATCGGGCAAGTCGCTGCAATGAGACTAGAAATGAACACGCCGGATCATTGTCGTATTTCGAAGAACTTAAAAAAAGGGAAATATGTACAAAACTTTTTATGTCATTGACCCGCTTGAAGTGCAAGGAGATTACACAAGCTTTTCAAACGATTATTTCAAGGCAGAGATCACACAGGTAGAAATAAAAGCTTTGCCAAAATTTATAGCGTCAACAAAGTGGCTTATGCCCGAGTAAGCTTTTTAGCAACGAAAGCGATTAGTAGTTCAATATGGTATTACAACTGGCATAGATTCGCATACATAAAAGTGGGAAGGTACTTTCCAACCAACCGCACCTAACTTAACCAAACCCTTTGTCTAGGAAGTTTTTATAGAATAATCTTTTGATTTTTTTTTACGTCAGATTTTTCTCCGTGCATAATTGAGGCCGAACGATGGTTTTTTCAAACCACCAGTGTTACCCAGAGAAAACTTTAATGCGGCTTATAAAAGTTCTGCATGCTGGCCCATAAAATGGCGAAATCTTTTTACTTTAAAATCCTGAAAAAACAAGTTTAGTCCTTTTAGATGACCTAACAAAGATATATGCTTTTCTTATTACAAATTTCTTTTGCAGTAAAGCTTTTGGTTTCGTGGTAGGCTTGAGCTTTTTCTATTATCCAAGTCTTATTTATTTTAAGCACAGAGTTGAAAGATGGCCGCTATAACTCGAGAAGATATGGTGGTGGATATCTTAAGCTGTCTATGCAATGAGCTGTAACTAGTTTAAATAAACTGTAAGTTAAATAAAATTAAAGTATTTTCTTCGAACCAATTTACGGTAACAAAACAAAAATTTTCTTACAAAAGTACGTGAAAAATAAAGCAGTAATAGTACATGGTTCGAAAAATTTTAAATTACATTGATCCCATTGATCCCAACTATCATAATTAAGGGTTAAGTCTTGCCCAGACCTTCATTAACGAGGCTGTAAAAATAACAAATCGATAAAAAATAAAATGATACATTACATTAAAAAAAAAACCGCTTAGTTTAATGAAATTGACAGCTGCTGTAACCTGGCAGCTGACAAATCGCCCATTGATAATTGTCAATCGATTTTCTGCACTACTTGTTCGATTGTTTTGGCGCTTTTGTTGTGGGCGAAAAAAAAAACGTAGGAAGAAATACATATTTACCTAGATATAGACCAAAAATCTTATTGTCATAGAAAATATGTCAGGCACTTAGAGAAGAAAAAAGAAATAACAAAACTGCCCAACAGCAATCGCAATGTTAACTCACCTCACAACTATCGAAATGAATTAATAGTTTTAAGCATTGTTTTTGTCATTGCTGCTATTGTTTTTGCTGTTATTGTTTTTATACGCTATGCATGGATGTATGCTACAATGTAGAGAACAAAAGCGGTTGGTTGGCGACAAGAGCCACAGCGGAAAAAATTGCAAGAATTTTAACTGCGAACATGATTTGGCAAAAATGTTGAAACATAGCACAAACGAGGCGGGGACGGACGAACGATGACTACAAGGAAGGCAGCTACGCTTACATTGAAAACAACAATGATTACAACTACAATAACAGGGATATTTGTGCTAGCAACAAACAAACAAACAAACAGTAATGGGCAAAAAGA
>JAPVRG010224048.1:0-11270 GCA_029783565.1 Rhagoletis cerasi | reverse complement strand
TATTCGAGAGAAAGATTCTTCGGAAGATTTACGGGCCTTTACGAGTTGGCAACGGCGAGTATCGCAGGCGATGGAACGATGAGCTGTACGAGCTTTACAACGACATGGACATTGTGCAGCGAATTAAAGTACAGCGGCTCCGCTGGCTTGGTCATGTCGTTCGAATGGATACAGACGCTCCAGCACTGAAAGTATTCGACTCGAAACCCGCTGGTGGTAGCAGGGGAAGAGGAAGGCCTCCTCTGCGTTGGAAAGACCAGGTGGAAAAGGACTTGGATTCACTTGGCATTTCCAATTGGCGTCAGTTGGCACAGAAGCGAAACTGGCGTGCTTTGTTGGACTCGGCCAAAATCGTTTAAGCGGTTTCAGCGCCAAGCAAGAAGAAGAAGAAGAAGAAGAAGCCTGCTACAGTATACATATCTGAGTTGCTCAAGATTCACGCGGGTCTCACGCGGTAGCCGAAGAGCTTCGTCTGCAATGGCACTTCACAGAGGGAGATTTGGTGATTGTCTCACTTTTTTTCAAATTTGGACCAAATTTAAGGAAAATTTTCCCCTGTTGGGGTGCTGTGCACTTTATGGTAGCCATTTCGATGCGCAGTGGGGTTCAGGCTTCACGTAGAGTGCCTGAAAGAAGAGGGCAAGTTTCGAACAGTTTTGCACTCACGTATTTCAGCTTTTCTTCTTTCGAATAATGCGCCCGTCTTCCTTTCTCAAGGCCCGGTTGGACTCAAATGCGGCTCGAGTTGCGTTCGATCAGAGCGAATTTCCTCTTCGGTTAAGCGGGTTTTCCGTGCTAGCCAAAATCCAATAGCTCCTTATTTGCTAAGAAATGTAACGTATGATGGCTGCAGCGATATGGTGATCTGAGTTAATAATGACCTTTCGGTTTGAGGGTGCGTCTAGGATCGCTCAGCCTGACTTCCGTCTATCAAATTATGTTCGACCAGGTTTCTAGTTGTTTCATTACAAGGATAGCCACGTAGCTTTATAGAAGTTTTAATTATGGAAGATGATCAACCTCAGTCGGTTATCAGGTGAAAATTTCATTAAAGCACATCAACAGAATAGTAGGCTATATGTTTATGGTCAGATTTAATATTATTACAAAGGTGTAAGTTATGTCGGAGTTTTGATATTAAAAAAACAGTTCATTTCAAGATCGTAATTCAGACATGAATCGCTTTGATAATATGTTGAAATTCAACCACCACAACGGTCAGCATCCTTCTACGTGAAAGATGAGGTGGTTTAACGTGAGCTGCGGTGAGTTGAGGTGAAATGCGTTAACCAAAGTAGGTAACATAACATAACAAAACAATACATGGCATGACATGACATAACATAACATGGCATAATATAACATAACACAGCATAACAAAACACAACATAGCATAGCATAACATAACATAATATAACATAACACAACATAACATAGCATAACAACATATTCAGTTCCTTTTCTCTATCTCTTATCTTTATCTCTGTCACATTCTCTATTTAAACCTTTGTTTCGCTTTTTTATTTTTATCTTTATCTTTATTTTATCTTTATCTTTATCTCTATCTTTATCTTTATCTTTGCCTTTATCTATCTGTATTTTTATCTTTACCTTTTCCTTTACCTTCATACTAATCTTTATCTTAATTCTTTTCTGCATCTACATATTCACACCCTCCTCTGCCGTTATATTAAATATTTGAATTTACCTTTTTCTTTGTCTTCAACTTTACGAATATTTATTCTTATTTTTCCTTTATTCCTTTCTTCATCTTAATAGTCAACTTTTCCTTCATCGTTGCATTAACAATCATTCTAATGTTTGGGAAAAAAGCAATGACAAAAAAAGACTAAGGTCTATAATTACCCTAATGCCCCCGATTCTTATTTTAAGACGAAACTATCTGCGCTGAGTTACAATTCGAGACCTCAAAAGTTTGAAGCTTTCTTGTAAAGGTGGCAGGTTTGTAATGGCAAGCAAACTCAAGATCTATACAGGTAATTGGTTGTTTTATGGGACCTTAAATCACTGTTATTTCTAATTGTTCTGCTGTGCTTGGTTCTTGAGCTGAGATGTCACTTTCCAAAGCTTTTTATTTCATATATTGAAAAGGTGTTCCATCTTTTTTGGATCTAGGGACTAGTGAAGATTCAGGTGAAATTGTTTCGAAGAGGATTCGTATATATTGCAATGTGTGCTAAAATTACATAATTTTTGTCTTTACAATTGCCACAGACTGTTTTTTATTTGTTGCAGAAGGATATTTGCAAATTCATGTATATATCACAAATGAAGAAACGCCAGCGGTGTGAAGCGAGGAGAAAAACTAAAACTGCATAATTTCAAAATGTTGCTCAAACTAGTTTCATTTCCGCTTGCACCAATGGAAAGCTAAAAGCAAAACAACAAAGCTACCGTTGCAAACGAAGTTTAACAACTTTTTCGGAAGCAAATATGTAAATGTAACAAAAGTAGTAGCAAAAAGGGATCAAAACAAAATGTTGCACTTTCATAGCTAAACATGAACAAAACAACATCGCACATACTACTCGCATAATCAGTGTGGTGCAAAATATTTCAAATGATTTTATGCTGCAAAAGCAACTCAAAAAGGCGCATAGAGTTTTCTAACATTTTTTCCGAAACTTTTACCGCTGCAGGTAACTGTCAAAATTGATTTTACTTAACACACATGGCTGCACGCCCCTCCATCTGCGCACCCGTCAGCCGAGCCGCAGACATTAATATCGAAGTTGTTGCTGTTGCCTTTATTTGGCAGTTATGCTATGTATTGTTTTGCTAGTGCTCTTGCATTTCCTTGCGTGCGCTTAAACTAGGAAAACTTTTTGGCCTACGCTACTGCAGCTGAAAATACACAGGTGGTTCCAAAATGTGGAAGCCGTGTAGTTAGAGAATTAAGAGAATTTTTAATTTGTTTGTTACTTTCACAGTCACCCCCGTGAAAAGTATGTAGCATAAAAACTAATATATGCCCCGAGCAGCGCGCCATCCAACTAACTTGGCTTATGAAACTTTGCCTAATTAAAAATCACAAACAGTTAGTGACAGCATTCATTACAGACATCGTCGCAGCGGAGGAGAACCACAGTACAACGTATAGTTGAAATGGAAACTCTAGCTTTGCGGCTATATTTCAATTTTTATTTCAATTATAATTTTTCTGCTGTTCGGCATTAAAAAACTTAATGGATTGCTTCAGACCTTCTCGAAGGGTTATTTACTGAGGAGGTTGGATTGGCGCAATTTTTCGGCAAAGTAGCCACAATTTTTTGTTTTTAGTTGTTGTGCTTAAAATTTGAAAATTGAATGCACAAGTTGTTAGTGGAAGTCAATCAACGATCCTTTAACATACAAACATACTCGTTCAGCTGCAGAGAAGTTCGTTCTTCGTGAGCTGTCATAATTTCTTCTTCTTCTCCGTCAAAATCTTGAAGCATTCGCTGGTGCGAAGTTTTAGCCATAGTTTGCTGCAACGTGATTTTTTTGTTTGCATAGTACTTATTACAGCTATTGCTTTTGTTGACGTTTAAGTTTTTACAGCTCTTTCCGAGTTATTCTGCATTCGGCTTATTAAGAAGTTTTAACTAAAAAGCTAATTAAGTTGTCAGTCAAAAAGTTGCGAAAATGATTGTTTTTTTTTTATTATTAATTATCGCTGCTTTTTGGCGATTTTTCTGTCGTTGAAGTAATTTTATGAAAACTAATTTAAATGAAACTTAATTTAAAATTTCGTAGTTGTTGGTGTAATTCGTACAACCAATTAGAATTGCAATACTATAAGTAAATATAATAAATTGTATGACGATAATTACCTTCCGCGACTTAAGACATACTCTTCTATACAGTAAAGCTCTTTAGAGCTGTAAAACTGTCGATAGTCAGTCAGTTAATCCTTTTTAGGACAGACATATTTGCGGCCGGTTAGAAGTGCGCCCTACCATTCGGCAGGGCCTGGGTTCGATCTCAGCTTCCGACCAACAAAGAAAAAGTAAACAGTTTTTTCTAATTGCGGTCGCCCCTCGGCAAGCAATGGCAAACCTCCGATTGTATTTCTGCCATAAAAACAGCTCCTCATAAAAATACAATCACCGTTCGGTGTCGGCGTAAAACTGCAGGTCCCTGCCCTTTGTTTAACAACATTTCGAAACCATTTCGATACTATCGGTAGTATCGATAGCTTTCGTTAAAGCTTTTCTTGAAAACTATCGTTACTACCGACAGAATTGGGATAGTTTTAAAATGTGCTTTTTAAGCTTGCTATGCCGATTTTTTCGTTACCGATGATTTGGTGTATAAGCTAAAGACGTCTTAAGGTACAACGTTTATATCTTCGGACCAGACTTGTTTAAAATACTTGTAAAATAGTATATAAATACAAAACACAAATATCTCGCATAAAATTTGAAATACAAATACAAAATTCTTTTACAAAAAGTATTTCAATACAAAATACGTTTTTGAAATGCAAATATGATCACCTGAAATGCTACATCGTTTTATGCAAAAAATGAGTTTGTTAGTTACGGGCTTTTGCAATTTTTTTGTTGCCTTCCTACATTCTTTGGCAATCCGAATGAGAGTAAAATACAAAATACAAATACTGCATAAAAAGTATTTGAAATATAAATAGAAAGTAACCTTGCAAAAAATATTTAAATACAAAACACAATAGTATTTTAAATACTTGTATTTGAATACTAAACATCTCTGCTACGGAAATTCGAAAGCGCTGCAATCAGTGTTGCCAACTCGTGGGATTTCGCCCATAATTTGGGATTTTCGCACCATAAAAGGTCGCGGGGATTTTGTGTCTCATTATGGGATTTCTAGCTAAATACGATTTTTCGGTTTATTTTATTTTCAGTCATTGTTTCATATCTTTATTCAATCACGTATACTGATAGGCTTAAATTCGCCACCCTATTGATTGTAAATTCGTAAAAAGGTATTTTGAAATATTCATGTAATAAGAAGAAGAATGCATTTAATTTTAAAAACTCACAGACAGAACGGTCGTATGGGTCTATTAGTTCACAAACTCCATCCACAGTCGAGACGCTTATATAAGCGCTACTTTACACAAGAACTTGAGGTAATGAAATAACATTACGAAAAAAAAACCATACAAGTGTTTTAACTACAAAGAGAGACGCACACATCAAATAAAAAAAGGTGCACAAACGCAACTGACGGCAACAAAACACGCATAAAAAATTGTCTACGAAGAAAGACGCACGAAAATAATTGAAATTTTTAAGCATTTTAAGTACAATGCATCTTTCGTCGTCGTCAAAAAATTGTATACGTCTTCGTCGTCAACTTTTTTCACGCGTCTTTTTTCGTAGCCAACTTCTGAGAACGCATCTTTCGTATGTACCGACGATATGATCTTAGAGCTTATCCAAGCACTGAACACCACTAAAAACTAACTGTCGACAATTTGTTAAAACTTGTATGTTCAAAATTATAGAAAAGTTTCCTATTGATGACGATTTTTTTAAAACGCTAGAGTTAAAATGCAGTATGCGTTCAAAGTAAAAATATTATAGGCCCAAGATTTTCTTGTTCTGATGAAGACTTTAAGTTATTTAATACGGCAATGTATGTAAAAATATTTCTGATATACATTTAAGATTCTAAGTCAGAGTATAAAAGGTTGTGATAATTAACATAATATTTTTCTTTGCTCGTTTAATATTTAATATTTATAAATGGGATTTTTGAAATTTAAAATGGGATAAACGGGGCGTTTTTCCGAAGAGAATGGGTTTTTGGAGCTTGCAGTTGGCAACACTGGCTGCAATCGCCAAAGCGATTTTTACCGAGTCCATCATCAAAGCACACCAGTCGATTTTCTTCTGTACCTAGTAACGCCAATTGGAAATGCCAAGTGAAGCCAAAACTCTCTCCACCTGGTCTTTCCATCCCAGACAATGCCTTCCTCTTCCTCCAGCCAGTTCCGCATTGTATACTTTCAGGGTAGAGCTTTTGTGTCCATTCGTACGACATGAAAGATCCCGCGTAACCGTGTATTTTTATACGCTTCACGTTGGCTACATATGTCGTTGTTAAGCTCATGCAGCTCACTGTTCCATTGTCCGCGGTATTCGCCGTCGCCAACGCGCAAAGGCCCGTAAATCTTCCGCATTATCCTTTTCGCGAATATGTACTTCAAAGAAGGTTTCATCTGGTGTTGTCACCGTCCATGCTTCTGCTCCATAAACCACCACGAACTTGATGAGTGATATATAGAATGTGATTTGTACTTTACGAAATTCTCTACTGCTTCGTAATTAAAGCAGTCAACAGTGACATGAGTGCCGAGACGCGAATGCGCTGACTGTTTGCTTGGTAACAGGAGATACATACTTCGTCTGGTTCTCGTTTATCACCAGCCTCATTCGCTTTTCTTCCTTTCTTGATTTCGATGTCATCGGCCGTATCCATTCGGTTCCTCAGCTCTTTTTACCTTCTACAATATCAGACCATAAAAAGCACACGACGGATGATGGCTCGGGGATATACTTCCCAATTCTGACAAAACTAATGGTGTTGCTATGTAAAATAATGTTACAGCTTCGCAGGAATACCAAATTCAGACATAGCTACATAGAGTCTACTTCTTTTGGCGCTGTCCAAAGCGTATTTGAAATCGACAAATATATAGTATGTCTGTCTTGTACGAAATTTTACGTATGGGAACAACGGGATCTATGGTGGATTTACCAGTTCAAAAACTACACTGATAAGGCACAGTCAGTTCTTTGGCGGTGATATTTAGCCTTTCACACAACACGTCTTATAATACTTGATTAGATCAGCTGACAACTCATCGGGTCAGGGAACTTTCTGATTTTCGAAGCATGCTATTGCTATTCGATTCCTGCCATGGTCAGGGAACCTCTTTTGTCCTTGAAATATACAGGACCGACTCGTTTCGTGTTAGCTTTTCAGTCCTACTGCGATGCCCCGGCACCCAGATCAACATAGTGCTATATGTTTGTATGTATTTAGTATGTGTAGAATAAGGCCGTAAAGTGTGCTCTAAATTAATTTAATTATGGTGATTGTCATAGAGCAGAGGGCTCTTTTCACCGCCTTGTGGTCCGGAAAACAGAGTTGTTCCTTCTTGTTCGATCTGCGGCCAAAACTTTTGTGGTCAAAACTACATAGCTATCCGATATTGAGAAAAATCTAAGCCTGAAAAAATGTTGCTCCATCTAGAAACCGCATAGACATTTATATTTTAAGGTCACTCGAAAGTGGGCCGGCTCCCAAACCGCAATTTTGGAACTGGCGGTAAAAATAGAAATTCCGGGGGGGCTACATTACTGTGAATTGCCATAACTCTCGATAATATATCGCTCGTTTGCAGGAAGAACGCCGCCAAAATATTTTTTTGCGACAAGTATGCAGATATAGATATAATTCAACCCTTCTTTAGGAAGAAACCCCATGTCTGCCGATTATTTCACTTATTTTTCTTTCTAAAAACTTTCCCTTTTTTTAAGCATTTATTCATAGTAACAAAATACGACTAGGCCAAAGTAAAATTTGATGCCAGCTTCTTCTTCAGTTTTATTTTTAGGTCTCACCCGTTTTACTTTATATTTATATTTGTTTAATGCAAAAAAAATTAATAAAATTCTTTTTGTTTCTTCCAACAAACGAATAGATGTGTGTAAAAAAAGTTTTTTTTAAGATTTTTTAATTGTTAAGTATTTAAGTTATGGCACAAAAATATAGTTTCCTTTTTATTAAACTGCATAAACAAGCTCAACAACAATTTTTATTGGCACAGCATTGCTCCTTGGGTGCATTCTTGCAGCAACAATTGCAATTCTGATCACAGCAACAATTATCACCACATTTGGTGGAGGTACATTTGCAGGCTGAAATAACAAAGAAAACGAAATAATAATTTAAGAAATTCGATTTTTAATAAATTTGGGCGAATAATAGTATTTCTATAGCAACTTATAGTTAAAAAAAAATATAATTAGTAAAATATAGGTAACATACAATTGTGAAGCACTACTTACTGTTTATACATTGTTTGCAGACCATTTTGTTTGCTGGTTATTTGGTTAGCTACTCTTTTTTTTCTTTAAGTAAAATAACTCCTTTTACTTTGTGTTTTTCACAAATTCTGATGAGCGAATGTTGTTTGGTGAGAATACAAAGTTATTTTTATACCTACACTGACCAGCTCAATATATGCATATGTATGTATGTACATTTAAACTAACGCAATCTCTTCTATAACGTCATCGCCGTGTGCAAAGTTAAAGAGTCTTACTTTCGTGCCTTAGCCACTCTTTTATCAATTATTTTACAGATAAGCATTTTGCACACTGCTGTTTTTGCGCTCAGCGCTACACGAAAGGTCGGTTCTTTGATAGCGAGCTGAAAACGCACTTCAATTATCGGTAGTATTATCAGTATAAGATTTGTTTGATGTATTGTACAATATACATAAATATGTATTCACCAGTCGGAGTCTAAAACGCTACATTCAAAAAAAATTATTTTTAACTGAATTCGAAAAAAGGAGAAGGTTATCAATTCGTCGGAATATTTTATTTTTATGATTGTTATCGGATAACTTTGGAAGACGTGAACCATTTTCGATAACTCTTATTTTATTTAAAAACGGCCTCAAACCCAATAAATTGTTGAATGGAAAGGTGGTACCTCAAGGGTGGTTCCGTACTAATTTCATTTAGGATCATGAGGAAATTACAATTCTCCTAAATTTGTATATGAGAATTGAAGTCTGTTTTATTTTTGCTTAATAATTGCTTGTTCTCATTTTTATTCGTCATTTTTTTTAAATAGAAATAAGAAATATAAATTTATTCCTTAAATTTAAGGCAGATTTTTTTGAACCTTTCATCTGTATACAGAATAGCTTTTCAAAAACTTATTTTCGTTGTGGTAAGAAAAATTCCATCTTAATACGAGTATATAAATATAAATACTACACATGTATGTATGTATGCAAATATATCGCAACGCTATCGCAATCAATCACAACATTCCGTTGAAAGCAAAAATAAAATATAATCTGACTATATATGTATGAAAAAACTTGCTTAATTTGTCATTTTTGAAATAATCCGCTAAAAATGATCACAGACCTTTTGTTTACCTTTCAGCAAAAGCTGCAACAAAATTTTGTTTTAATTTGTTGAAAAAATCTAATGTAAAGGCTCCCTTGCCCATATGAATTACATGTGATTGGAAATAGTTTTTCGCGTTATATGGCAAACGGGTAATTTTGAGTTGTGCCTCTTTTGAAGACGGTTTGCGATATGTAAAAAAAAAGCTCTTGGTTTTCATTGAGAAACAGTCGTGCATCGCTAGTTGTGAAAACACCAAACAAAAAAAGTAAGGGCAGTGCATTCCTTTCATGAACATCAAAAAATTTAACACCAGCTTTCATTTCTTTAGGAGCTACACATTACTTATACTTAACTGATGTACATTATGAATTACACAGATGGAGGAGTTATATCGCAAAAACTCTTAACTGAACATTCCTTAAAGATCACCGATCTTGACGACTTTCTCAGTAGATCTGAACAATCAGTTGAATGGAAGCTATAGATTATAGAAACCCGATCTTTCTCATTTTCACTGTAAACTCTGTGTTGATAATAATTAAAAATATTACGAAATTTCATGTTCCTGGCTGCATAAATGAATGAGTTATAACGCAAAGCCTCATATCTGAACAATCAGTTATATGGGAGCTATATGTTGTAGTGGTCCGATTTTGACCGTTCCGACAAAAGTTTAATGTACTATATATGAAAAAAGACAACCGCTTACCAAATTTCAGTCGGATAGCTCAAAAACTTAGCGACTAGTTTGCGTTCACACAGACAAACAGACGGACAGACGTACAGACAGACATGGCTAAGTCGATTCAGCTCAACGTCTTGATCATTTTGGTATACTTTTTATGGGTCTATCTCTTCTTCTTCTGGTACTTACAAACATCCGACCAAAGTTATAATTGCATTTAATGTTCATGAAAGGTATAAAAATACAGCATATTATTTTCATTGGAAAGAGCTTCTTTGATTAGATTTAATGTACATATGTTATATTGCATATTTACTTTGCATTTTAAAAGTTCATACAGCTCATCGTTCCATCGTCTGCGGTATTCGCCGTCGCCAATACTCGAAGGCCTGTAGATCTTTCGCAAAATCTTTCTCTTGAATGTTCCCAAGGGCCACCTGATCGCCCTTTGTCGTTGTCCGTGCTTCTGCGCCATACACCATCACGGGAATGAGAATGATTTATACAGGTCTATTCTGCGTTTGTAACAAAAATTTTGTTACCGGTAAATAAAGTTCCTCTCAATTTGTAAGCCGTTTTCGCATTCTGCGAACTTTTGTAACCAGCAAATTTTGTTACCATCTCATAAGTAGGTAACAAAATATTGGTCCTCATGCATAAAAAGTGAGCTTAAGCTCGGACTCAACTTTTGCACCGGTGGAGTGAGCTCAAGCTCAAGAATTTGTACTGAAAATCTAGTCGGAGCTTAAGCTCACTTTTTATGCATGAGACCCATTGCCCCATGAAATATGCACCACCAGAATTTCTAGAAAACTGCTTAGCTGCATTGTTAAGTAAATTAAAACGTTAATAACGAGCCTAGAATTGCGGTTACCAGAAATATAATACAATATTTGGTAACAAAACTACCCGGTTACAAAATTTTCGGTAACGTGCAGAATAGGCCTAATAGGGTGTGGGTTTCGTACGACGAGAGAGGAATTTACTTCTCAGTTGTCTACTCAGCCCGAAGTAGTACTTGTTGGCAAAGGTGATTTTGCGCTGCATTTCCATGCTGACATTATTACCGGTGTTAATGCTGGTTTCCAAGTTAATGAAGTTTTCTATATTTTCGATATTATAACTGTCAATAGTGATGTGGGTGCCGATGCTCGAATGCGGTGACTGATTATTTGATGGCAGGAAATAATGTGTCTTGCCCCGTGTACCACCAGCTCCATTCGCTTTGCTTCCTTATCCAATTTGGAAAAGACAGAATGGACATTGCGTTTGTTGTTACCGATGATGTCGATGTTATCGGCGTACGAAAGCAATTGTACCCTCTTCTAAAAAATTTTACTTGAGCGGTTCACTTCTGCAGATTTCATTAATAATAATAATAATAATAATAATAATAATAATAATAACAATAACAATAATAATAATAATAATAATAATAA
>JAPVRG010224032.1:9015-26320 GCA_029783565.1 Rhagoletis cerasi | reverse complement strand
CAATCCCTATGTCCAGAGTGATTAGATGTTCTTGTGTATGTAGGTATGCATTTGAGGATGAAAGTCGGTTTCTTTCATTCACCCTTAGCGATTTTCACATACTACCTATTTATATATATTCATACACAAACTCATGTGTATGTAATTACATATGTACAAGTATATATATCTATGTGCTTGTTCTAATTTTCGTTGCATACCCACTTTGCTTTGGCAGCCATATGAAAAAAACATTAGTGAAATTATTTCGCTTCCATTCGCTTCAATTAGCATATTAAGTGAATTTCTTAACTCGCTTTAACATTTGCTGAGGCAAAGTCGACTTAAAGTTAGCTTTATGCAAATTTAATAGCATATTTCATTTGTAAATGAAAACTTTGTTGTGTGGAAGTTAGAACGTATTATTAATTTAAATTGCTTTAAGAGCTGTTTCTTCATCACATGTTTGAATTTCCGCGACTGCTCTCTTTGCTATCACCAAATGGGAAGAATAATTTGAAGTTATCTAATTAAAAATTTCATTTCTGAGACTACTTTGTCATGTCTGTTCATGTGACATCACCAAGTTTCGTTTTAAACTGAAAATGTTCGTTTATCTTGATTAGCTTACTTCGTTTAAAAGCGAATTAAATGAATTTTTTGTCATTAAAAGGAACGCGCATTAGTTCCACCTGTTGGTCGCTCATACATGCTACATATATACAAAAATTCTTTTGATATCTGCCTTAGGCTACTAATTAAATTATTCTTTATTCATAAAAGAAAATGTTATGCATGGTCAAGCAAATTACGCGTCCTTTTGCAAATCCACAAAAAATTATAATTAGTCAGTGCTTACGAAATATTCCAACTGTTGGCTTTGTTGCTGACAATTGTAGCGTAGGTGAAGTATCAATCATGAATAGATATATAGTGTGTTTGTATGAACATACATATGTATACTAGGGATGTTGCGGATATTCGCATTCGCATTCGCAATAATCAATGTGGAGCTTTTGCTTATGCGAATGGTGTGTAAGTCGTGACGCGACAGTAAATTGTGTGCAGAATTTAGCTACTTTACGCACTCGCAAGTGACATGATCTGACCTGACGCGTAATCCAATATGCCCACAGGCAAACATTTTTATCTTAATAATTTTGTCAGCCAATATGGTTGCATTCCAAAACATCGAAATACAAAGCAAGAGTCTCTTTTATTTCTAAACCGTACTAGAATAATAAGTCTAACTAGCACAACCTTGTTGAAAAGTAGCGTGGTTGCGCAGAATTGACATTACAATTTATTGCGGGTTAGAAATAAAAAATATTAATGCTTGTATTCTAACGTTCTGAAATGCAACCTATATTTCCAATGGAGACAGCATATCTATTAGCGTGGTCTAAAATTTTTTCCCCCACCAACCTCGCAGAACTAAAGAATATCGAAGTTAAGGAAACCCGTATTACTTTATTTTGAAATCGCTTAGGGTTTTTCCCGGGACTTTGAAGTTATTCCACATATTTTATGTGGAGAAAATAAATTTTTTCGTAGAACTGCTATAAAATCGTTTGATTGAATGAAATTATTACTTTCCGGAGATCTTCAAACAATAAAATAAGGATGCCTATTTAACTTTAAAACTTTACTAACTACTTTTCATAACCGGAAATTTCATCTCTTTTGAAAAAAAAAAAAATTTCGTAAAATTTTCGAGTTAAATTTGCATCATATTTCTATTGTTGGAAGATTTCTGAAGGGAAAAATTTTTATTCATTCAAAAAATATTTATTCTACGAACAAATATATTTTGCCCATGTAAAATATTTAGAGGACTTGTTGGCCCTGGCGGCACGGTTAACTATTAACCGATTTTAAAATAATAAAATATTAGTCTCCTTATTTTCCATTCACTATTTTTTTTGGGGGAGGGGCGCGGTTGTTGGCAGCAAGAAAATTCCAAAACGTAGATTTTCTTTTATATTTTTGGACCACCTTATTATCTACTTATACGTACATATGTATGTACAATACGGGAAGGGATTTTTGGTCCAGGTCATCAGATCTGCACCGTTCGTTCGATTTTTAAGCTGTAAAATTAAAGGGCTTGGTCTGTAGACGTCCAATAAGGTTTTATTTTTTCGAAAAGAGTTGCCAACGGTTAAAAAATTAAATTAAAATTATTTAAAAAGTTAAAACATTTTTTTACAATATTTGAAAAGGGTTTGTTTCTAAACTACATCTAGGAAGGTGGCGCTCTATTTAAAAATCAAAATTGACTTAATGCATCAGTTAATTGAAATATGTATCTCAATGTCGGATGAAAAAGATTTACAAATGTTTTAGTTGCAAAATTCTTTTGAAGAGGGTTGCCACCCGTTTGAAAAGCCGAATTTAGTTAACGAAAATACAAGTTATTTAGAATATTGAAATATGATTGGAAAATGAAATAGTTTTAAAAAATATTTAGTTTGAAAATGTGTTTGATTGGGTTGCCACTCATTCGGAAATTATAACTATCTAACTGTGTATATATTATACGCGAGCGCATTTTTTCTGAAGGTTATCAGATCTAGCGGCCACTGTGGTGTAGTGGTTAGAAGTGTGTACTACCACTCCGTGGGGCCTTGGTTCAAGCCCTGGTCCGAGCAACATCGCAAAAAAAAATTACAGAAAAAGGTTTTTTCTTAACAGCGGTCGCTCCTCAGCAGGTAATGGCAAACCTACGAGTGTATTTCTGCCATTAAAAAGCTTCTTAGAAAATATAATCACCGTACGGAGTCGGCGTAAAACTTGTGTGGCAACATCAAGGGGCACGCCATAAATCGAAGGAGAAACTCAGCCAAACTCCAACATATTGTATAAGCGCCAATCTATTATTATATTCATCAGATCTGCACCGTTCTTTCGAATTTAAAAAATGATATGTAAAATTAAAGAGCTTGGCCTGCAAATTTTCAATAAGGTCTTTTTCTTGAATTTAGCACTTTGTAAGCCGTTATGCTGATTTAAGATCTGATTAAACGAAACCCTACAGCATGCGAGATATCTCTTCACTTAGAAAGGGATGGATGGATGTAGATGAAATTTGACACACGGATCTCTTAGTTGCAACTCTGACTACAATTTGAAATATTATTTTAGGGTTTTCAAGAGGGTTAAAAGGTTAAACTCAAGTTTGGCTTTTTAACGCCATGCAGGTTCACTAGTTGCTTATGAAAGCTCTTATCTTGATAAATATTGCCTGCTATGAACTTTCACTTTGCTAATTTGCCAGCTACCTTTTCTTTTACGCGAAAACTTAGTGGTGGCAACCTCAATGGGTTTTCAATACGAAAGCAAAAACTGATATATTTTCTATTGGATTATTTATGACTATGTACTTGCATGTGAATATCACAATTTCTAAAATATTTAAGGCAAGTACTCCAAGCTAGCAGTTATTTAGTGGCTCAGGTTTGATTTACGAGCCATTAAGAAACAGGCTGGAACCGGAAAAGGCAGGTATATTACTTTTAATTAAATACAATGCTTCAATTTTAAAATCTTTTTTCCATTCGCATCCGCGGATGTTTAGAATTCCACATTCACAACATCCCTAATATATACTATTAAATACAAGAAAATATACTAAACAATTGAGCGTATATTTATATACACATATTCTTGTTTGATTATTTGTGGTATAAATATTTTTCATTCATTTTTCATATGAATACCAAATGAATAACCGCTTTTGTTAAGGCGATACAGGTAATTTGTATCTATTGTTATGTACATATGTGGCTTCAATTTAACAATTTGCTTTTGCTACCTAGGTTTTCTCTTGATATTGCCATAGTTTTATGCAACAGTCTATGTATTCAGAAAAATGGTTTTCACCCTTTATTTCGATACTCTTAGCACAGTAGGATACAAAATTCTATCTTGAGCGCTATTATTATTATTAGGGATTTTCGAAACAGTGGTTATCCGAAATATGGTGAAAGAATGTAGTGAACCGATACATATGTACATAGCTACGTAGGAAACATGTACTTGCAGGCTTAAAATATCTATGGAGGTGAAAATGGAAATTTAAATTTTATTTCAATTACTTACTAGACCATTTTTATTAACAAAATAATTAAACTAGCTAGCAAGTCACGAATATAACAGCAACCAATTACAAAAACCAAATCGGTTAAAGCATTAAAGCAGGCCTATGAGTTCGTGGCATTAATTATGCTGGCCTCTGGCTGCCAAATTTATTGTTGCTTCCCATAAAATTTTTTCGCTAATCAAAGAAGCCAAAAAAAGTGACGAATCGTAAGCGGCCATTGTAGATACAATGTTAAATTTGGATTTGAATATCATAATAATTTAATCAACACGTAAGAACGAAGCAATAACTAACGTCTTGAAACTGTTTTTGATATTTGTTTTTCAATGTGGGCATAAACTCAAAAGCAAATGTGTAAACTAATTTTCCGCTCAGGATTATTCCAGAAGTATGTGAACATAGTCTAAAAGATTAATGTCTAGAAAATTGTTTTAACATAAACCATTGAATTACAGAAAAGCAATGGGCTGGAAACGGCAGCTATGGATGGTTTCCCCATGTGACTCAGTGGTAAGGCGTTCCCTATACTCTGAAAAGAGTAACGTTGCTAGAGTTGTAGAGAAATACGGGGCTGACCACGATACCCCAGAATGGAAGGGAGGCGGTGAAAAGTCCTACTACAAAGCTTCAAAACCACTCTTGCGGTTTTATGGGAGACCCGGCATCCTCAGTAAAGAAGCAGCGATCGACGGAGAGGCAATAGCTGGCATCAAAAAGACCGCGGCCACACTCCTGGGCAGCCGGGCTTGGCTTTGCTGCACTTGCTAGGGGCAGGATACTCATCAGGGGGTTTAACCGCGCAATGAACTCGCCTCCATACCTCTGGACCAACGCAGATGGGTGAAAACAATGGCAAACACCATTTTTGAAGTCCTGGTGATAAAGCTCGTAAACTCGGCTGGGAAGGCTTCACACAGGAGTATGAAGGATTTTAGGAATACCAGCCTCTCGGCCTTTGTGCTTAAATCTCTTGAAGTAATAGTCATCATCTGCCCTTCATATTATCTGTGGCCAAAAGTAGTTCACTTTTTCACATTTCTTTAAAATTCACATGCTTTTGCTTAAAGATAAAGAAAATTGGAAAACTGCCAGTGCCACTGTAATGGGGATGGAAATGATGAATATTATCAGATTTTATGAAATCCTGTTTATATCGTAACTTTGCTAGAAAAATTTAAACCTGAAAGAGAGTCAAAATCGGCCCTTTCGCACGCCCAGCATTCTTACAGAAATCAATAAAAGAACCAAATTTTATTGTAAATGAACATCTACCATATCTTTCTCCAAACGTAGTGGGCGTTTACGTTGGCCAATCTATACCATTTTTTATACCCATTAATCCTAGGATAGATTACTCAATATCGAGTTTCAGTAAAATCGGATTACGATCACCACATTTTCCGCAGATGCATGGGGATCAATCTGCTGGTTCGAAGCATTCATTGTGTGGAAGATAAGTAGGAGGGACGCATATGCCTCCTTTGATTGTATTGTTATAAATTAAAATTAGCGAGTAGATAATTGTTATATCAAACACTGTTCACGACATGGCGCAGAAAGGTACTTACGTATGTACACTCGCCTCTAAGTGATGGAAAATTCCTGAAATCATCAAATGACAATAAAATGGATATAGCATAACAGCAGGTGGAAGCTCTTGCTGCACTTCGTTTAATAGAGACATCTCAATGCGAGCAAGTTTTTGGACTCTGTTGCACAAATTTTGGTTTTTGTTCGGACAGCCCGCACCGGTGTGTTCAAATTTCTATTCTGGATAGAAATCGCTCTTTGGAGATGCCAATCAAGGAGGATTGCGTGGGAATCCATGAAACTTTACCTGGTTGTATTGAATTTTTCACAGATGGTTTGAGGCTAAATGGCAAAGAGCAAAAATTTGCCAATGTCGAGAAGACATCTTTGAAGAAAAAATTAATGCAAGTATCAACTGAATCTGTCTTTTTCAAGCTTCATATTAGCAATGGACTTTTCTTAACGACACTTCTTTTTATAAGTTTATATAATAAATTATAAAAACATACACATAATTTGAATCGAAAACTAATTTTAAATTGTTTTGCAAATAGCTCCTCCCAATAATGAACAAATTTTCCACTGCTATGCTTCGTATGTATACAGATATGAATTTTCAGTGAGGTAAGAGTAGGCCTTGAAGCGAGATTGTTCTAGAAATTAACTATCATTATTCTTATAAAGAAGACAAATTTAGCTTTTGGTTGGCTAATTCAAATAACTTTGCTTTTATCTTAAAACAAGAACCAAACTGTAGCATAACCCTTGAGTATTCTACATATCAGTCATAAAGTCAAGTGAACCAATGAACCGCATAAGTATCCCGACCCATCCAATAATACACATGTACACACAAAAAAATATCTCGGTAAAATTTAAAAAAATCTAGGTTAGAGAGATAAAATCGTGGTTAATATACGGTCAACAGAAACTACTGTCAGTATTACAGAATTGGAAAAATATTTTGTCATATGGGTTTGTTAATTCGATAAAAAGACATGATCAGTAGAACAACCTTATACATTGTTGGTTTGAAAAAAATTGAAATTGAAAACAAAAACTTTGTCATAGTCATAAAGGAAACTATCAGTATGATTAATAATATATATTATGATTGACAACTTATTTTTCATACTGAATATTAATTTTTTCATGCTGACAATTAATGCCAAATAATATTATCAATAAGACAAAATATATATTGTTGGTTTGAAAACTCCTTTTTTCCAAATGCAAAGGATTTTTTTCATTAAAAAGAATTACAATATTTTGTCCATATGACAAACTTAAACTAACTAAAACAACAACAAATATTTATATAATTTGTTCAAACTAACAACTCCTTTCTTTGTAAAACTGATGAAAATATTCTTAATATGACAAAATTGAAAGGTGAAACTGATAAATTTTGTTTAATTTGAAAAAAATTCGTTTGTTAAGGCTTATCAAAAATATTTTGTCAATTTGGCTTAATTATTTTTTTGTATGTACAATATAAGTGCACTTACATATAAAGGCACAATCTATTTACTATTCACATGCTGTTCAACAATATTGGTGCGACATGTCGTATGAGCGACAGCAGGCAACACCTCATTCATTATACTCAGCGCTACTAAGCTTCCATTCACTTGTAATAAAGCTCTATAGCGTCGCTAATTCTGTAAAGTGTATGAGCATATGTTTGTATGAATTTCAATACGTCTATTTGTATGTTTGTATGTATGTCTTCCGGCTTGTTTGCAATGCATATTGTCAACGAAGCGCTTTGTATCACCAGTGTGTACGAGTATGTACATATATCTATGTATATCTACACGTAACACCGCACGGCGGATCGGACATCCTTATTGATTAAGTGCTCGCTGACACAGTTACATAAAATCCGTACATGACCTGCAGCACTTCGACTTTTCCTCATTGTGTAAGCATGGAAGCGTGTTGGCTTAAGCGTTTGTGATTGTAAATGTCACAATTTAATAGATTGCAGCTTATCGCAAATTTGCAGACATCCTTTGACTTCATCAAAGCGCGGCACTTCAACAAACCAAAGCATCGGACTGCAGGGCAGAGCAAATGAACACTGATTAGAATGAAGTGGATTGGGGGAATGGAAAGTGCATTCACTTACCGACGGTTATTGAGTAATCGGTGTGTTGTAGATGGAAATAACGTAATTTGCAGACATGCAATACTTGAGCTGTGTACATACATGTGTACATATGTATGTATGTAGTAGGTACATGTTCTAAGTTAATACTTGTTTAATTATGCTTGATTCTAGATAAAGCTTCTAGCTTGCCATTTGCAGCTTATTTGCATGACAACACTTACCTGTTCGGCACGATTTTCACACGCTCATCGACCAGTTCCCACGAAGTGATTTTTATGGGCCACGCTATTTGGCCGAAACTCTCCTTGACCAAAGCCTCCCAGGCGGAAAATGAAGTAGGCGTTGTCGTGGCATTGCTGGCGCTGGCGCTGCTGCAATTAGCGGAACTGTTATCCACAGTTTGTAAGCGTTCGGAGCGCTGTAGGCGCCCTTTCTTTCGATGCAATGGCGTTACAAAAGTTTGCACCAGTGGCTGTAAGGGCGTTGTAGCAGCTACTGGTGAGTGTGATGGTATTTGTGATGCCACCAGTGGTGTTATTGGTGGTGGTGGTGGTGGTGGTGGTGGTGGTGTAGGTGGACTTGTTGCACCTGGCATTGTGTATGTGGATGTTGGCGTACGTGCACTGGGCGTTGTTTTGATGCCTGCCACTGGCGACATAGTTTCACTTGGTGTTGGGCAAAGTGGTAATTTTTCTACACTTTCCATTTTGCCAAACTATTCACTCTATTTCTGCTATTTGTTTATTCTAATGCAAAGTACTTGTTTGCTTTTGTTTATGTGCTTGAAAAGTATACATGTTGCATACAGGTGCCATCAGGTTTTTTGGTATCTGAGCGGCACTTTTTCTGACTGCAAATTGCACGACTAATGAGTAAAGTTTTGTTTTCTTGGCACTGCCGCGTTTGCATTAAGAGTCTTTTTCTTCTCTTGTTTTATTTTTCCTGTCTGCGCATTTTGCAGTTGTTACTTAATGTGCTGAAAAGAGACGCAGTTGAAAATAAGCAAGTTAAATAATGGCAAAGTACGAAAATAAAAATTTTATGCAATTAGTACTTTGTTGCTAACTTCTGAATAACACCCACTATCCTTTGTTAGTTTGTTCACATTCACACACTCGCTCGATTTCTGTAATTCTGTGAGACAAAATCAACAAGCTACCCTTTGTAGACGACCTCGAAAAATTGCTGAGTTCTATATAAACTTTTTGCTTTTTCATCAATCAAAGTTCAATGAAACTTTTTGGGTCCCCTTACGCGCTCTTGTTTACTGGTTGTTTATCCCCTCTTTCGCACTGCTTGTTTGTTCATCTTGTTTGTTTGGCACGTGTAAGATTGTTGGTTATTAGTAATTACAGTACCGTGGGGAAAAAAGTGCTCACAGCTAGGTTCAATTCATTATGTTTGCTAACTCAATGTGAAATAATTTTTGAAAGCCTCTATTGAATGACGATATAATTAAAAGTTCATATGAGCATGTCATACAGAAATGATATATTTTCATCATAAAAATACTAATTAAAACTTTGTCTATGTAAAGCCTAGCTACATAATTCATTTTTCCTGTCAGCAAGTTCACAAAGGCATAAGAAACTCGCTTTAACTAAATAAATAATTTCCTAATACATTTTTGTAGATAAGAAATTTTTAACACTTACTCCTTCTAATTCGCTGAATACTTTGTTGTGAAATAAACAGCTAAGTCACAATTTATCAATGCCAATGGTGGCCCGTAAGTAAACTAAATCACTTTGAAATTTTAAAGTACTAATTGTCAATAACATACGAGAAAGATTAGTAGCTCACACATGAAGTACGCAGCATTAAAAAAATTCATTCCCTTTCACACAAAGAGTTTAAGCGTTCTCGGCATATACGAACTTCTAAGCTTTTATGGCAAATTTGTATAACTCAACTGCGTAGTATGTATGTATGAACCCACTAGATCCAGAGTAGCCTATCTGTATTTTTGATAAAAAATATCAATAGAGTTGCTGAAGCATAAACATGAAAAAAGACATTTTCCATAGCTTGAAAAATCCGTCTCAAAAAGATGCCTGCCCAACCTCTTTTACTTCCTACTTTCTGACCGGAATCAATCTATCACACAAATTGAGTGCTTCGCCTTTCGCAGCTACAGGCGTTTCCCCAAAAACAACAGCTTCCGTCTTAGCAAAAGCTACCGCACCACCGAACTCTTACAGCAGCAAAAGCCCTCACCGAAGACACACAGCAGGTGTAACTGCAAACCAAAATTAATACCATGGTACTACCGGGTAGGGTAAGTCCAAAGGCTAGTTTCTCACATAAAAACGGAACGAACCGGGAGCCCTGTGCCCTCCAGTGAAAAGTTCACCACCCAGTTTTTTTTAGTTTTCTGAGGATTGGCACACTTGACGTCTGTATGTATTGATAATCTTCTGGCCACTTTACACAACATCGAAGACCAGAAGGACTTCGAAAAGGTGCGAAGGAATACTCCATAGCCTAAGTAAAAAGATAATTTTTAATTCATTTTTAATGACATCTAAATCATAGCGGTGATGAAAGTCCCAGAAACAAGACGCGTGGAATCCATCCAGACCCAATCCTCTGCTGTAACACAAAAGATCATAGGTATCATTGATGTAAATAATAAAGAGGGTAAAATAAAACTGGGTAAATCTCTATGGCAATTAAATTTAACTACTCGATGATTGTATGAAATGATTAATTGCAAGAATTTATTGATTAATAATCATTTTCGGTTATTTTTGTTTTTTATGTTAAAATAAAGAAATACGGTGTTTCCAATTTTTTTTTTACAATAATACATACAAGAATACACTTACAACTTTTGATTTAAATGAGTTGGTAAAAAAAGTATTTTTTAAAGCGTCTTGGTTGTTGATCCATTGTTCTCATATCGAGATTGTGATTCTTTTTATTCTTATCACAATCAAATATTTAACAAATACAAATAAAATACTACTTAGTTTTCTTATTTGTATTCTTTTTATGAAACTTTAGATATGTTATAATTACTTGAAATTGCTCGTGAGAATGGCGATTACTGAGATTGTGTCGAGAACTCGAGTATCGAAATACTCGGGAATGTGCGAGCAGAAATAGAAATTCAGTTCGGCCGGGTCCGTATTCATTATGAGTTTTATCAAAAAAATGTATATTTATATAAATATAAAGTATAAATTTGTTGCAATTTTTCAGTGCATTACCAAAAAATATTTAGCACAAAAAACTTTTTAGAAAAGCGGTGTGGTGTTTTGTGTTCTTCGATCTGCCAAAAAAAAAGAATAAAACGCAGAAATTAATTTCTATTTCTGAGAGGAAAAATAACGCTCAAGAAATGAGTTTTATTTTCGATAAAAAAATTAAATTAAAAAAAATCATTATTTTTGATTGAAAAAATAAAACTCAAAAAATTATGATTTTTTCTGATCAAAAATATAAAATTCATAAAATGATTATTTTTGATGTAAAAATAGCAATTCACAAAATGATCATTATTTCAGAGCGAAAAAATAACACTCGAAAAATTAGTTTTATTTTTGATCAAAAAAATATAACTCGTTATTTGATTATATTTTCAGAGCGATTAATAAAATCAAAATGTAATTATTAGTTTTAATTTTTATAGATATCGCTAAAAAAAATTTAAATCGTAATATATTCATGGGAAAAACTGCACATACACTTATATATTCGAAACAGTTCTACGATATTTGAAAGCTTTTGAATTTTTTCATTGAAAATTTTGAACATAATCATTATTTTCAGTCCCTGGTCCTTAGGAGATGTATTATCATTCCTCCGTCTTCTTTGGAAAATCATTTTTTTATGCAACTAGCTACGCGGTTTAACATTGTAATCAGTGATGTGACTTTAAGAAATTCCAGGGTTATTGTAATGATAAGCAGAGCTACAATCCTGATTGGCAGAAAGAAAAATTACTCTGAGGATGGCACATCGCCGAAACCAGGTTGTCTCCAAACCAAATTTGGCAAGGGATGACGCAAATTCGTTTCAAAATACATCATATACCAACAACAACCAAAGAGAAAATATATTAATTTTTCCTTAATTTTAACAACTTTCAAATATTTATACGCTAAGCAGTATGAATTTTATTCGCAATACTGCATTCAATAGTGGCCACGAGTAATCATACAGATAAACATATCGCTCCGCACTAAAAGAATGTCATAACTCAACAAGTAGTTTTTAAACAAAAAAACAACCGAATTCAATGCTCAAAAAGAAAATTAAGGATACAATGTTCGGAAATTAGTAAGGGACCACTCCTGAGGTGCTACCTTTCCGATAAAAGGAAACGGTTCACTTGGTTGAAAGTTATCCGGTAAAATACATAAATAAAATAAATATTCCGACGAATTAAAGTGGATTAAAAACGAGATTCATGAGTTTTCAGGAGATGTATTTAAAGTATTCAATTTTCTCCCAAAATTAAAAAAAAGGATGCAAACTACCAAAGATTTCGTTTTCTGAGTTGTGACAATCTTATGGTAAGTGAGCAATATGTGCTGTTTGTTTCATGGTTGCATGCCCACATTGTTTGTAAGCGTACTTTTGTTTTTATTCACGCTCATGTTATGGCGCGCACTCCGCGGCGTATGAGCAACGTGGTTTATGCAACTTCGAAAAAGCTTTCAAAATCTGCCTGCAAGGGAGCCTACCGAGAGATAAAAAGAGAGAAAAAGAGACAGGGAGCGGATGTGCTAAAGACAGAGCTTATGAAGTAATGCAGAGATGCCAGACTCGATTAATTACGCCTTTTGATAACTCTACTAATGCAGTGCATATTTCTTGCTCTACTTTTTTGAAAAGCTTTTCTTGCACTGAAAATATTAAAAAATTTCCATTAAATTCGACATTATTTTATTTCGCAAGTTGTTTTACAATGAAGTATTTGACCAGTTGTAGTTATAACTAATGATCTGGTAGCTTCGATAATAACTAAAACATACATTCGTGCAAATGTGTATGAGCGTCCGCATAAGAGGAGGCTGCTAGCAGAGAGGATGGCAACTCACATATAAAATCTACCGAAGCGGTTTGCCTGTGTAAGGCTTTGGCCTCGCACATGAACTTGAAAACATACATACATACACATATGAGTCGCTTACAGGTAATGTACATGTGCATGCACATACATACATATGTATGTAGGTACGTCATACGACAGCAACAGCATTGAAGCTTTGCTGCAAGCAACTGTTTTCCGGATGATGGTCTTTGGGGTGGTATGATTGGATTCAGTTTACTTTGTCAACACTGGTGAGGTCGGTGGTTAAGACTCTGTTCTTCTTATCGGCTGCAATGCGAAACCATGGCGTAGAGTACGACAAAGCGGCTTGCACAGGTTGCTTGGTTATTGTTTATTCTCTTCATGCGTGAATCTCTACGTTGGATAAATACAAAGTTTTCGCTTTCGTAAACATCACCACCATTGTCATACCTTTTAATTAAAATGATAGTGTAACAAGTGTACTTTTTGTTTAGTATTGGGTTCGTGTGAGTACAAGAAGCGGCTAAACACAACATGTTATTATATTAAGCGTGTATATGTAGTTCTCGTAAAACTTGTTCGCTTGCCTTGATGAAGTGCTTTTGTAAGTGCATTCTTTTTCTCTGAAATTTATCAACCGTGAATTTTGTTATCATTAAAGTATGATTATATCTAAGAGTATTAAAAGTAATAGCAAGAAAAACACCCTTAAACCTAAAAAATAATCCTTAAAACGGAAAGAAATGTTTTCAATTAACTTTTGTTTGAAATGCAGAAAGCCTAGCATGCACTGGTTTTAGGAGCTCTAATGCATGGATGTTTTTAAATTAAGATTGACGCATTTATCAACATTGCACTTAAGAAGAAGCATATCGTTGGAGGCTAATGTTGTTGTCTTTTAGCAATAACCAATCTTCTTAGTGAAAACATTTGTTTTCTTTTTTTAGTTAATTTTTTTTTCTTTTTTTAAATATTTTTTTTCTTTTTTAATTTTTTTTTTCAATATTATTGTCTTAATTTATTTTTAATTCCATTTAATTTTTAAGAAACTTATTTTATTTCGTTTTTCGAAATTTAATTTTCTTTTAACTTTTAGATTTTATTTTTTTTAAAGCAACATATTTTTTAGGTTCATTCAATGTTTAAAACCTTATTTTATTTTTTTTTTCAACTTATTTTCTTTTCTTTTTTTAAATTAATTTTCTCTTAGTTTTTAGATTTTGTTGTTTTAAAAATAAAAATATTTAATTTCAAGAAACTTGTTTTATTGATTTTTCCTTTTTAATTTATTTAGTTTTCATGGCAGAAGTACACAAGGAGGTTTGCCATTGCCTGCCAAGGGGTGACCACCACTAGAAAAAACTTTTTATTTATTTTTTATTTTTTGATGTTGGTTGGAAGCTGAGCTCGAACTCAGGCCCTGCACAATGCTTTCAATTAGTATTAGATGCCAGAACTGACTTTTATCTTTCGAAAGACTGTGGTGAGTTGAAGGACAGTTGCCAGAATCGCCCTGTTAAGCTTTTCTGCGTTAAACCGCTCCTCGAACAACGTTTTTTTGCTCGTAAGCTAAAGTTGGAGTGTCTAGCTTTAAATTTGGAATTGAATCCTGTTGGGATTAACCCTCTTACACGATTTTTACTTACTGAAAGCAGAATGATTACAAATTTTTAAGATGCTATATACCACAAATTAGAAGAAATTGAAATAAAAGACCCATGCAGCAAAGCGTAAAACAAAATTGGTTAATAGAAATCAGGAAATAACCTATTCAGATCTATGTACTATGTGCATTACAAGACAAATAAAAATAATTATTTTATTTATTTATTTAGTTATAACACACAGTCTACGAAGTATTTACTTTTTACGGACTAGTTAAAAATAAAAAATAACTTAAATTTATACAAACTTAAATTAAGACTAAGAAAACTACAATATCGATTTGCTAGTCGCATAGACCCAGCTATCGGCTCATTAAATGCCTATCCTGGGTATTTTCGATAAATAACGTAGCTCCACAAAAAAAATTCGAAAAATAGTGCCAGAACCCAAACCAGTCTTTTTATACATTTTTGGTTTCACTGAATCCACATCCGAAGTCAGTTTTTCTCCAACACGTCAGAATTGTTTCCCAACCTCAAAAAACATGGCGGAATATATGTGACAGGCACGTTTTTTGAGGTTAGGAAAAACCCGACTTAGCCCAGTATTGAAAAAAATATGATTTTGGGGCAATTTTACACGGGAAAATAATAAAGTAACAAACAAATACCGCACCAGACGTTATATTCGAAGCCCTAAAATTGATTTAAGAAGAGAAAAATATCAACAAAACAATAAACATGAACACTCCAAACACGTCAAAAAGTACCATCATGAATAAGATCACCGACATTTACCTACCTGCAGGTAAAGCCATATAACAACATCATAACGAACGAAAATATCCCGATCGCGAAAAATAAACCCATTACACAACAGCATTACACAACAGCATATTAAATCATCGATGAAATTTGCATTACATAAGTTAAATAAACACAAATTAAGGACAAAAACTCGAACCAGACAGAACGAAAAATGACACTGTAGATGGCGCAACGCCGAAACCGGTTTGTCTCCAAACTAGAGACGGGCACGGATCGGGATTTTGGCAGGGCCCCTGCGTAAATCCGCGGGTACGGGCCGGAATATTTGCTGTCATCACGAACTCGTGCGTGCATGGACATTCAGTAAAATTTCATAAAAGTACGAAAAAGACCGTTATTAATATTTGTATTTTAATTTATGTACCAGTTAATCGTTTGAACCTATCAAAGAAATTTGAGTAATTGGTTTTTATATGAGATGAATCTTTGAAATAAAAAAACAATATATGTACGTGCTCAATTTAGTCGCTTAAGTTAATATTTTTTGAGAAATTTTATATAAGAGCATTTTAAAATAAATGTAAGTACATAACATACATACACACAAAATAAAAAAATGTGTATAAATGTGTATGTTGGCTATATCATCTCGGGCTGGGACGTGTCCCGTCGTGCCGGGCCGGGCCGGGCCTTACTGAAACTCTTAACGTGCGGGCTCGTGCGTGTTTTTGAAACTGTATTTTGCACTCGTGCCGGGCCGGGCCTGAAAATTTAGGCCCGCACCCATCTCTGCTCCAAACCAGACTTGACAAGGGATGACGGAAATTCGTTCCAAAGTAAATCATATCTTAACTTGTTTTAAGAAACTCTGAAATTTTTTGTTCAGCTAAGTTTTAGAAAAATTGGACGGCATTGATAAATGAAGTGATATTAAATTTAGAAGTGAGAAAACATAGTTCCATGTTAAGAATAATAATATCAGAAACATAGCAATCATTTCTACATCACAGCATGTTGAATCCTAATTCTATCTTTTCAAAGTGTAAAAACCTATGCAGTTTATAATAAAAAGCTACAGTTTATTGTGATTGCCTACTGAGTAGGCAATAAAGTGAAACAATGCCATTCATATCATTTGATCTCCGCTTGGATATATATACACATTTACATATGTGTATGTATTATTTCAGAATGCTCAATGGTGAAATAAATTTATGTTTCTTGCCGCAGCCGTCATAACATAAAAATATATGTCACTATTAATCGCGTGGCGAAAAATGCCACAAAAAATAACCTTCAAAAGCTACAGACATGCCCTAATTCCAACGTTTATTAATATTCTTGAAAAATACATAGCACAAAAATGGCGCTATTGCTGCCATTCATACATTTAAGTTTAAACAAAAGCTTGTTAAAATAAAAATTCATATTCCCCAGCGGGATTGCGATAAAGTAACTCGAAACAATGAGGCCGACATTTATAAATGCGAGTATGTTCGTACCCTGTCAAGCATTGTATGAGTGTATGCAGCATCACAGAGTGGCGTCTCCATTGTAGCGCTTAGCAAAGAATAATGCTACATACATACATATATATATTGGCTGGGGGAAATTGTGCTGCATCTGTGAAGTGCTTTGCTTAGAATTTCAGAAGAAACTAGTTATCGGGGGAAATTCATAGTCATAAGTAAATTTAATATACAGCAGCCAATAAAATGTGCATAGAAATATACGTACAAAAAGCGTTTAAAATAGGGATTTTTATGAAAGCGGCATCTATTAATGAGATAGCGTGTTGGAAAACCATATACTTTCCCGACTTCCGTACAAAATTTCGTGGCATTTGGTTGACTTATGTACCAACCGCTGTGGTGTAGTGGTAAGCAGTGCGCGCTCCGCTCCGCAGGCCTGGGTTCAAGCCCTGGCCAAAGCAACATCGCAAAAAAATTTAGAAAAAAGGTTTTTTCTTAACAGCGGTCGCCCCTCGGCAGGCAATGGCAAACCTCCGAGGGTACTTTGCCATGAAAAAGCTTCTCATAAAAATACAACCGCCGTTCGGAGTCGGCGTAAAACTGTAGGTCCCTCCCCTTTGTGTGACAACAGCAAGGCGCACGCCACAAATCGGAGGAGAAGCTCGGCCAAACACTAACATATGTGTAAGCGCCAATCTATTATTATTATTATTA
>JAPVRG010224007.1:0-11594 GCA_029783565.1 Rhagoletis cerasi | reverse complement strand
TTAGTTAAGTAACTGTAAATAATTGTAAACTCAGCATTAACGATTCATAGTTCATTTTTTATTTTCAACATGATCATAAAATACATTTTAATTTATTTCTTTTATGGCTAATGACAATTTAAATAAAATTTACTTTTTTGTGCATAGCATTTAATGAAACTCCTTACTAAATAGCTATAATTTTAGATTGATTATGAACGGAGAAAATTTTGCATTCAATTTCATTTTTAGCTTTTGGAATGAAACAATGATATCGTCGCGTGTTATTCAAAGTTTTCGCTAGTAAAGAACCGTTCTTTAATGTATTTGAATGAGTTTCATGTTCTTGTTTGGTACAAAAATCAAAGTCGATCCATGTAAACTTCCGTTTTGCCCAATCATACAGAGATTTAGGACTCGTAATTTTCGTTGTATTTTTGCGCTTCTCTTGACACTCAACACACATTTCTTTCAAGCGTTTATACCTGGTTATGATGAAATCTTATTCAAAATATAACAAAATTTGCTGTTTTTATTCAAAATTTGTTTAACTGTATAAAGAAAACCAGAAGATTTTCATTTCTTGTCAATTGAGTGATGCGTTTATACGTATTTTCTAACCGATGCACAGTGGTTCAGAGCTCGCATTTAGCACGAAAAAACTCGTATCTCCTGCGAACCATTGCGGATTATTCTCAAATTTTAATACAGTAATCTACTTTAGAGGGGCACATTTGAAACTTCGCTTCGATACCTCTACCGGCACCGGAATTATAGCCTAACCTATGGTCACAAGAAATGGATAAGATTCACATTCTGTTCAATTATAAAAAATATGACAATATTAGTGGCAAATGAAAGGTAATCTGATATGTTTTAATCCAGACATATTTTCGGGTTGCCACCCAGTCAAAATTTTAAGGTTATGTTACAGTATCCGTTTTAATAATATTTCCGAGAGAATACTTTCTATAGATGAATGTATTTTTATGTTTTGTTAAACATATATGAACTTCCAAGCATTAAGCACATTTTTACGTTTTCCCAACGCCCACATAAAAACAGTAAAGTTTGTTTTTCATAATATTGTTTTTATTTTGTTGAAACTCTTCGCTTTTCAAATAAATTATTTTTAATTTTTAAACATATAGCAACCTATTTTCTATATTTAAGTTTATAGTTTAGTATGAAAATAAGTGGCAGCAACTTCATATATTTTTATGGATCGAAGACTTTAAAAACCACAACCTTATATTCTGTTGGGCTATTAAGAGAGTAGCTCCAGAAGAAAAATAAAAGATCTTTATATTAATTGCTCAGTTAGGTCCATAAAAGAGATGTAGTTTAAGAAAAAACTGGACTCAGTAGCGATACTAGTTTGTCCTATCAATTTCATTAAGTAATTCAGCATTTGGCGCTTTAAGGAGATTCATCGCATCTGGCTCCAGTTTTTTATTTTTACTGCATTTTCTTTATAGACTTAACTCAAATATTATAGGATCTGATGATAGCAAAAAATAGTTTAAAATATCGATATTAGTATGTTTTGCACTATCATTTCTACTTCTGTGTTCTCTTATGAATTTAAAGTCCTTATTTTTTGCTTCTTGTGCTTCTTCTCCTAGCTGACCAATAGGTAGAATTGCTTGCTTTACAACCTCTGTTCCGTGGATAAGAACTTTGTGAATACCTGTCGGCATATTAAAATATGAATATGAGGTTACAAACATATTTGCAGTTTCGAATGTATATTTGTGAAATTTTTTCAAATCTATTTGATATCCTGCTGCCGGTTGCTTGAGCAGATTCTTTATAATTTTCAATGAAAATTCTAGCGGTATTTCCGGTGTTTGTGGATCCATATCCAGGTTTCGGCTGATCAACAAGTATACCAAGTCTTTGCTTCAACTTAAAGATTATCTCTTGTTTTCTTGTCTGCATTTTAATTTTGTTTTCACCTCTTGCTTGCCATGCTTTGATGTCGAGCCTATATGAAACATGCAAGCAACACTCCAAGAACCTTATCCACGAATGTAAACATGACAATCCAAAGTTTTGGCTTTCAAGCCGAGGCATTTTTTTGCTACGTTTTCGATAAGGTTCATCTCCGAGGCCAGGCAAATGTAAGAGCTTTGTGTGGATTTTGTGTCAGTCAGGGTATGACAAACTTTTCCATCAACCATGGTTAAAACAAGTTTAAATGCGATGATTTTGTCCTTATATTTAAAGGTTTGCAACTTCTCTATTTGGTTTTTAATATTATTTACCTCTAACCTAGTTGTGGGGTTTCTTTAGCAAATACAAACTTAATTGCCCTACAAAATCGAGTTGATGATGGTACTCGGTTTTGCCATATGATCTTGGAATCATCTTGGTTGTCGCGTATTTGTAATGGTACTAAAGATGTAATTAAGTTTACAAAGCCGGGCTGCTGTTAAATGAAGTAAGTCCTGCAGCTTTATCTCGGCACTAAGGTTACTTACTTGAATGCTCCATTCATTGGGATAACACTCCTTTTTGGCTAAAATTATCTCATGCCAAGATGGATAAATATCTGCACCACAATTTTTTGCTGAAGATCTATAGGCCATTTTGTATTTGTTATAAGCGCCAATGCTTCTTTAGATGACATCGGTACAAACTCTTTATTGGTCCTGTTTCTTTTGGATGATATTGATGGCTCTTCAATAGTATCTTTTAGAGCATTCAGGACTCACTGAAAGCTTTCGGCGGTCTTCCGTGTAATGGTACAGGTTGTTCCAAACTATTTTCGGTAATTGTCCAAAAAAATGTTTTATTTAACCACTCTTCATTGTTTTGTACAAACCTTTCTTTGCCATTGTTTGCCATTGTATTTTATAAACCTTTTTTTGCCATAGTTGTGTTTTTTCCACCGAGCTTCAAGGTTTTTCAGGAATCTTTCTATTTGAATTCTTATTTTCGGACCTTTTACATTCTTTTTGTTATAAATATGTATGTGTTTCTAAGCTTTTTATGCAGTCAGATCTGGCTAAGATTGTTGTTTTAAACCACTCTCTAAATCGTTCTAAATGACTTATTTTGTCCATTTTAAATTTGTAGCAGTCCGTTTGACAAATAAGTCCAACTAGGCCTATTTTGATCAAGAATAATACAAGCAATACAATTTTATGTTTAGTAAACATCGTTCAGTTGATATCCATATTGTAGCAAGTAACTTATGTACTTCTTAGGTAATTATAAAAAGGTGGCAACCTTAACCTTCTGTACAAGTCGTTAGAGCAGTTGAAAATACATATATTATCATAATAATATAAGCCAACCAAAAATTTATGTACATTTTCATGTAAATTTGGCCAACTAACCTATGACAAACCGCTTGTTGTATAAAGAGGGGCACAGAGGAGGGTTTGTTTTTTTTTTTATCACGATACAATAATATTGGAACTACAAAATAGTCATGTTTTCAAAACCTGCAATCGCTTGCACTTTTTTTAAATGTTCAGTGAAAAAAATTTTTTTAATAAATAAAATCTTTCCCTTTAAAAGAAGTGCAACTTAAAGTAAATAACCATAAATTCCCCTTTTCGCTTGTAAACGTAATATAGAAAAACCAATAAAAGCAAATACGATTAGCTGCATGTAAATGAGGTTATAAACTCCAAAAAATGCACGTTTGATCAAAGGACTTTGTTTTTTTCGAATTTTTTTAAAAATAATTTTCTTACTTTGGTAACGTCATACGTTAAAAGTACCCATCTTTTCAGGACAAATTTCTTGTTTTATCATGACTCACATATTTTACTGTAAATATGAGTGGTGGTTTATTGTTTTTGCTAATGTCAGAAATTTGACTTATGTCGCACTAAAATCGATTTCTGAACCATAGTGCGATGTGAGAAATAAAAAACCGATTTGAAAATGAATGCGAGTTAATACACTTTTGAATATTAAAACGTATTGAAATTTGGTTTATGCATCCGTTTTGAATCACTGCGAACTGAGTCAAAGCGCTTTATGTGTTGGTATAAACAAGGTATATGAATACATATGTACATTTATATGAAGACCCTGCATAACCAAAGCATTCATAGTCAGCGGTTGCATATAATTAAAATTGTGTGAACTATTTTTAAATTAATGTTGATGTTTAAATTTAATGTTGAGTTTACAAGTATTTACAGTTTCTTAAGGATGCAAATAACTTTACTAAGAGTAAGGTGACCAACAAACATGAATATATACACCTGTACGTATGAGTACGGAGTGTGTAAGCTCGCACTACAGTTATGATTGTGAATAAACTACTGTTATCCGTTCACATATTTTTTTCGGAGTGAATGCTTGAATACTTCCGGCGTGATATGTTGGTATTATAATTTTTCTGGCGGGCGGAGAAATTGTTTAAATTTTCATTTGTTAAAAAAAAAAATAAAAATTTTACATAAAATTTAAAATTTTCAAGACGAAAAAAATAAATTTTAGTAGGGTTGTATGTCCTCTCCCTATGTTTAAAAAATCATCGCATTCCAATTTTTATTTTCGGAGAAAAAAATTAATTTCGTACCATTGTGAGAAAATTCAAATGCTCATAAAAATAAATTTGAAAATTTTCCAATGAAATTAACGGAGTGTATTTCAGGTGAAAATGACTTCATTTGAGCGAAAAATTACCTGTAAATTCGAACGTCGGTAAATTTGTGACCCACTTGAGATGGCCTTACCCATATGTGAACTGGGAATTTTTAAACCAAGCGCACACGTACACGGGGATATTAAACCTAGTTCTCATAACGTTTGTTTGTAAAAGATTGCAAAAAATTCACTCCAATTTGCTTCGAAACCACTACTTCTCATTAATTTTTCCACTTTAACCATCCTTTATTACAAAAATTTCAAGTGTATATGTGGGGTCTTCCCTCGATACGAAACTAATGGGTGTTGATTGGATTAGTAACGAATGCAAACGGGTATCCAAATTTTCGTTACTTTTACAGCAGTAGTGCTGATGTCAAACTTAGATTCATCCATTACGTACTAGGATAGGACTTTATCATATATCATGTTTATACGAACACATAAGGTTCTTTACTGGTTCCCATAATTCCAAAACACATTAATAACCACATTTTCAAACCGTCTTGAAAGTTGTAATCGTCTTACTTCGGACCAACTTTCAAATCAGTCGTTACAGTTTCCATTCGGTTAAAAAGAATGTATAAACACAGGAGAATTGTAAAACGGCACGAAAATCGGCTGTTCGTTGAAAGCATGGAGGAATAAACAAGGTGATGTCATTTACTTCACCTCACTTTTTTGGTAGCCCCATTTCGGCAATGCATATAAATGTAGTAAAAAAATGGGAAAATTTTAGAACCATTTTTACTCCTTTTTGAATACTATTTTTAAAAAGTAAGTACTCAAAGAATTATTTTACTAAAGCAACGTAAAAAATAAACATTCTTAATAAGTTGTTTCGTCTTAAAAAATAGCAATTATTTATTAGTTATAATATGATTTTCATTAACTTAATTGTAAAAATATTGGTACATTCGATATTCACTTGAAAATTTAATTGAACCTTATCATATATATATTTATAAATTATAAATTTTATATATTATATAAATTATTTTTAAAATCGCTATCGTATCGCAGCCTCACGCTTAGATCAATTGGTTGTTTTTGCCTGTCGATTCAGGGGAAGAAATAGGTATGAGCGGATAGAGGATGGTACCTTGATTCTAAAATTTCCAATAACATCCACCGTAGGATTATAGTTTTTCAGTGATTTGTTGCTAAAAAATTTCTATAGTAAGTAGTGAAATTTAAACTTTTTTTTAAACAATTCTTTGTGTATGACTGATATTTTTTAAAGCTTCTTTATCCAAATTTGAACATAAGGTATCGGAAATAATTCTTAAAATATTATATTATTTTTAAATCCTTTTGGAAATTGTTTATTAGTTTGAAGATAAAAATTTAAATTTATATTTTTTTAATGTTCAGGAAATAATAGTTTATTTGTTCGGCAGGGATACGATACCGCGCTGTATGTAGGTCTGAAACTTGGCTGTGTTTTAGCTACGAAATATTTACCACGGTATTGCTTTCGTGAGGATCTGATGCCGATGCTCAACTGAAAACCCAGTGAAATGCTACAGAAATGGCGCAGTATAAAATTTTATGCTGCATTTGATTTGCTAGTGATAAGCAATTGATTGTTAAAATTTTGGTCATATAACGCGTTCATAAAAAGTAACACTGCCGCATTAATTGAAGCTCGAATACACCTCTATTCTGAACCTGCAAACTTTCATGGGAGTTAATGTATAAAGCGTAAACAGTTTGATTTTATAATTTTTTTATTGCTATTTAATTTTTTCTTTTTTTGTCGTTAATCTTCATAACACTATTTGTACAAAAGAGCATTGCATTGTAGGACAGAAATGCGAAACATTATTTTAAAATTATAAATTATTAAAATTTGCTGATATAGTACGTACAAATGTATACAGGTTTATGTATTTGTAGGCATGTAAATGTATAATAGTTAAACCAGTTTTTTATTAAAAAGAACTAAAGATTTATTAATTTCAATACCAAACAAATAGTAAAGTAAAGTATACCCCGGACCAAAATTACAACAAATTTTAAAAAGAAATTTTTTTGTTATTTACTTTTAGTTATTTTGTTACAACAACCACCTAAATCAAAGTTTAAAACTTTGTGCAATAATTAAAAAAATGCAACAAACTTTGGTAGTATTTCAAGTTTTTTAATTAGACATCTTAGATAGATTTTCAGTTTTAGTATCATACATTGCACGTTAGAAGTAGCTAGGACTTACCCATTACTCTTTGGTAGTTTTTTTTGAAGGTTTTTCTCATTTTTTCCACAACAAACAACAACACGCCTCAACTGACTACACCTTATTATTATTCCACCATGGTTGAAAGTATGCATTTTATAAATAATAATAATATAAATAAAAATAAATCCCATATAATTGTTTTCCATTTTGGTTTAATTTTTTCACATGTCAAAAAAGCTGAGATATAAACTTTTCAGATAGCTTTCTCCGGTTACGATAAAAAGTTGAGAGCATAAAGACTGAGGAAATAGGTCAAGTGAGTCGTGAAGTTTTTAAGGAAGTCGGTAATTTTTTTCGTATAAACATGGTAATAGTGAGCTCTTAAAAACGAATTGCGAGAGACCCAGAGAGTCTGGTAAAACTTTTTTTTATTAACGAATCTTTAAGAAATGAAAATAGCATGAACGTTTTAGAAGGCAATTGTTTTCTCTCGAGGCGTTCTTTTTGTATTTTTTTGCATAATTATTTCATCACGATAGAACCCCTTCATAATTTTCATCATTATGCTTATTGTCTACGTGGAAAGGATAAAGATGTTTTAGATTGCCTACCCTTCAGTCCAAATGTCAAGCCTATCGAGTTTTTATGAGCAAGTATCAAACGAGGCTGACAACTGATCCCCAAAGCAACGTACAAGGACTAAAGCAAAAATCTACTACTACTCCGGAAGAGTTTACAGGAATAGGGCCTCGCTTATTCTTGTTATGCATTCAGAGAGGAATGAGGAAAAAATTTGCTTAAATAAAATATATTCATTACCAAGGTGCGACGATTTCATTGATATTTTCATGAATAAGACTTGCCCGAGAGTAAAACCGCAGCGCAGTTTGTAAAAATGAATTGGTATACATTTTTTAAGTCACTTTAACCTTAATTCTGGCATTCCTGACGTTCCTGCCACGTTTAATTAATACTTTCGGGCTAATTTTTGACAACCTATCTTGTATTTTACTCTTGGATAGCTATACTTTTCGAAAATATTATTTCGTGATTAGTTGACTTAAGTAGAACTATCACAGGGAGATATGTGCCCAAAATAGGTTAAAACTTTAAAACTTCTCACGCTCTTTGCAACATGTTAGAAACAAGAAGCTAACAAAAAAAAATTGCACAACCGTTTAAAATACATACGCACATTTTAAATTGTGTGAAAAGTGACAGTTTATGAAATAGAATGTAAGGAACACTACTAGCACTAATTATAATTTAAAAATGTTTGAGAATTCTGCTGTAATTTTTTTCTTTTCGAGATGAACTTAAAGAAAGGAATCTGGAATTTCCTTTATTATATAAAAATATGCATAGATTTATGTTTGTATACTTATAGGTGTACGCCATACTAACTCATGGAATTTTTTCCGGACCGGCTATCTCACGGATTAACAATGCTTGCTTCGAAGCAGTAGTGGTTACAAATACTATACCGCAAGATGGACACATGAGAGATTGCCCTAAAATCCAGGTTTGATTTAATCTTTATCAAACATAACGGGTCCATGCTTAACTTTGTTTTTTATCTTGCAGTGCATTGATGTATCAATGATGTTTGCTGAAGCTGTAAGAAGAACACACAATGGCGAAAGTGTTTCTTATCTTTTTTCAAATGTTCCGTATTAAATTTTATTTCAACTCAAATCGTTATCCGCGGTTTAGATATGATGTAACTCGTTTATGAATTTGCATAAGTTTTTGTTGCAGTATATTTTTAAAAAGAAAGATATTGCAATTATTAAAACAATCTTTCATCCACCACTATCTTTTTAGAAAAGCAAATCAAATATAAACAGACTAGAAATTTAACCCTTAAAATATTGCATTGTTTTCATTCATTTTTGTTAAACTTTTATCTTATTTAGAGCCGAATTCTCGATGTCTTAATAAATGCTATATATCGGGCATGTACCCATGGGCGTAGCCAGGACCAAAACTAGAGGGGGGAGGGGCAAAATTCAAAATTTAAAAATTATAGAATCAAACAATAAAATATTTATAACTACCTCTATCCAACCACTTTATTGTTCTGTATCAGAGAACCCGTTAAATTAATATTAGAAGACTTGATAGCCAGAATGAAAAGATTGTGGTAAATTAGGTAGTGCAGTGTATTTAAACAGTTATGAGTAATTTTTATAAGATATTGCGCCCATGCCGTAAGAGAAGGACGACGCGTCAAAAGGATCTCTTCTATGAGCGCTTGGAGCGTACATATGAGCACTGCTTAGCGATTGCAATGCCAAGTTGGGCAGGGAAGGGATCTTTGTCGCCACTGTGGGAAAATTCAGCCTCCACGAAGAAACGTCCGATAACGGACTGAGGCTGATCGACTTCGCCGGGGCCCGAAACATGGTATTGTGTAGTACTAGGTTCCAGCATAAAAAAACCATCAGCTTACAGGTCTGTCTCCAGATTGAAAAACGAGAACCCAAATCGACCATGTTGTGATAGACGGAAGGCATGTTTCCAGTGTTTTAGACGTACGTACACTCCGAAACATCGACTCGGACGACCCCCCTGGCTACGCCCATGCATGTACCCATTATTTTAAAAGTGGTCTAAGTCACTTCATATCTTTTGTGTTCAAACGAGCATTTACTTGCACCTGAACGTCTCGGTTATTCGTTTAACTTCTTTTTCTTCTTGATTGGCGCTGTAACCGCCTAAGCGATCTTAGCCGAGTCCAACAAAGTAAGCCAGCCGTTTCTCTTCTGTGCCAACTGACGCTAATTGGATATGCGAAGTGAAGCCAAGTCCTGCTCCACGTGGTCTTTCCATCGAAGAGGAGACCTTCCTCTTTCTCTGTTACCAGCATCGCGACCAGCGTTTAATACTTTGCTGGATCGCTTTTGTCCATTTGACGAAATGGCCAAGCCAGCGTAGCCGCTGTATTTTAATTCGACGCACTATGTCTATATCGCTGTAAATATCATACAGCTCATAGTTCCATCATCTGAGCTATTCGCCGTCGCCAAAGCGCAGATGCCTTTAAATCCTCCGCAGAATCTTTCCCTCGAAAACTCCAAGAGCCACCTCATCAGAAGTTTTCATTGTGCAAGCTTCTGTGTCATACAGGGAAAGGGAGTCGCCGCGTATGAAATCCCGTTTGGTATCAAACGCCTCAGAGAGGTCCTTCCCAATTCTGACGGAGCTGGGCTTTGCTCAATGTCATTTTAACCAGCCGTATTAGTTTCCCGGGATACCAAATTCAGACATCCCAGTGTATAAGAAACTTCTTTTCGTGCAGTCGAAAGCGGCTTTGAAATAGACAAATATAAGGTGAGTGTTGGTCCTATATTCGCGAGTCTTTTCCAATATTTGGCGTATGGTGAATACCTGGGGGGTTACTCTGTAATGCGATGCGATAGCAAAATTTCGCATATTCGGGAAAACTAATTGACTTGCGTTATTTATTTCACGTAAAAACATCCATAATTAAGATTCATTTGAAAATATGTTTATGTATATTATTTTTAATTTAATAAGTTACGTTGTATTAGATATATATTGGCAAGAAAAAATTCACTCGAGGAATTATAAAATACTTTTAATATGTACCCACATGCATACAATACATAATATTATGTGCAATTGTGGGTACCCAGCCAGCAGAGAAACGTACGTGTAGTCGACAGTGCGGATTTCGTACATTTTGCGCATCCGTAAACGTACAAAAAACGTTTTAAATTTGCATTAACTTTTGGTTTCCGAGCATTAAAACTGAACATTTGAACACATTTTTGAATATTCAGCAGAAGCTGAGTGTGCAGGGGGCGTGCTATTATTTGTTAGCTGTCAGGAGGTCCCGGGTACGAATTCCGTCAGGAGTAATAAAAAAATGGGTTTTCTGTGTTTTATTATTACCGAACTATGAAAAAGCATCTGTGAAGTGCAGAGTGAAAGTGGATTCAACGAAAAATTCAATCAGCGAAATTTCAGAAAGACAGCCGAAACGTATACGTTTCACAACCATGTTCGGTGCTTATCTGAACTTACGTTTCTTTCGCACACTTCAGTGTTAAAACGGATCGTCAAAGTATCCGAAAATGGAATCGGTAAGCGGACAAAAATCCGCATTTCAACCCCTTTTATTTTAGTTTACGGATCCATTTTCGGATTTTTTGCTGGCTGGGTATGCACACACGTGCTCTCATTTGTATATGAACATGACAAAAGTATGAAATTAAAATTTCTATCAAGTGCAAAGTAAATTTGATTGCAACAGCATTGTGATAGTGATAGTGCCGATCAGGGTTTGAATTGCTGACTGCAAAATAGAATAAGCAACACTTTTTTGCTTCTTGAAGCAAGCAGCTCTTGACCATTTTCAATGCATATGCAACTGCTTAGCTACGACTAAGAAAAATAAATCAGTAAAAGCAGACAGCAAACGCGAAAAAGAGAAATGAAAACAATTGCTTCTGCTAACAGTGCACTTTCTTTTTGCTTACGCGGTCAGCCGAAGCAAACCAGTTTAGAAAAATTTGCTGTTGCTGCAAGCAGTAAGTTCGGGGTAGCTTTAGTCTTGCTTTTGCTTATATTCCTTGATTCGTTATTCTCGCAAGTACTTTCATACATATGTATGTTTGTATGTACATGCATATGTATGTACATACAGGGTGTCCAGGAAGTCATGGATAACTCTTCAACCGCCAGTGCGCGACATTATGGTCTACCAAATAAAAAGATATAAACTTGTAAAAAGTGTCATGGTTTTCGAGATTTTTTGACTTTTTTATATTTTTGAAAATCTTTACCTTCGGTCGAT
>JAPVRG010223987.1:0-11293 GCA_029783565.1 Rhagoletis cerasi | reverse complement strand
GCGCTGCTCTAAATTTCTACTAATAATTCATTAATGACAACTAGATCAATCAATTTTTTGTTGTTGGTGTTCTTCCCAACATGGCTTGCATTACAATTGGATTTTGACGTGGATTTGGAGTAGATTTAGTGAATAAAAATAAATGTCTTACTTTTTACGTGCTTAGCGGCCGTTGTAGCCGAGCCGTTTGAGGTGCCCCTCGGCAGGTAATGACAATATTTTCCATGTATTTCTATGATGAACCGGCTTCTGGCACCACAATGTAGCAGAAAAAGCTTTGCTTAGAGTTGTGAGCGCCAATTTTTTCTTAATAATTTAGAATTACTACTTCAACTTCACTTCTGAGAAGTCACAGCAGATCTGGTGCCAGCTTGAACGGGGACAAGGCACGCCGGGCGTTAGAGTCCTTTAAATCATTCAAATCCGCAAGCGAAGATTATTATGGTCCCGGCTTAGTAGGAGAAAGGCGAGGGACCTACTGAAACTCAATAGGTCCTCAGTAATAGTCCTTACAGTTCTCATCACAGGACACTGTGATATAGCACCAATGCTCCTACGATGGCTAATACCAACTAGTACTCTCTGCAGAATCTGCCGTGATGAGGATGAGGAGGAGTGAATTTACCACTTTCTGTGTCGATATCCGGGACTACAGTCGAAGCGCCTCAAGTACTTTGGCTTACGCTTCTTCAACACTCTGTACGAGATAGTGGAGGTGGAACTGTTGGATCTTCTCGGCTTCATTAGAGGCAGCAATTGGTTTAGTAGATTAACGACATGACTGGGCTCAGCTACTCTCCCGGTTATGGGCACGTGTCTCCTCCTGACACTCGCTTGAAGAGGGCACTCACAATGGACAATTTTGTCTCCGAGTGGTAGTATTGAATATTCAATACACACCCTCCTAGCCTTACCTAACTCGGTGTTTGTTGTTATAAAAATGTTACCCTTGAATTAGTGCTTTCATATAAGCGAAGCGCTGCGCTGAGGAACTGGACACCACAAACGCAGCTTAGACGTATTAAACGTAGACCGGGTAAAGAGGCTATTGACGAACCAATAGCTGATCAAAAAAAAAGGTTGAAGCTGAGTTTTTTAATGCTCTTTTGATTTAAAAAAAATCAAATTAAATAAATATTGCAACATTGTTCTGTATTGCAAGATACATATGCATGTTAACTGTCAACTTTAAATCTGATATTGATGAAAATGTGTGTCCCAAATGCGCGCATGGCGGTCTCTTTCCAGCTTTGGATGAGGGCAGCAACGATAATCTAACCTAAACTGATCTTACCTCACCAAAATTTAAATATCGAAGCTTTCTTTAGTTCTATTTGAAATAGATTTAAGAAAGAGACCTTACTGTGTACAGATTTTAGGAAAAGCTTCAATGAAATACTATTGTGAAAAAAGCAATATATTAATTTTTTTAGGAGAAAGTAGCCACCAGTTTTCACTTTTCGTTTTTAGGAGAAATTCATCAAAAGCAATGTTGAGATATGAGAAGAAAGAAAAGAGGTGTACTTTATAAAAAAAGTTTGGAAAACTTTCCAAAGCTTACCGAAAAAGTGCCGAAAGGTAACGGAAAATACCAAAACGGGAGAGAAACGCCGAAAATCTCGAAAAGAGATTTATTTCATTATACAAAAAAAAAATGGGAAGAAATGGCTAAAGTTACCCAAAAAATCCCTTAAAGTGAAAGAAATCCCGAACCAGTACCAAAAAGAGATGTATTTTATTAAGAAATTTGGAAAACATTGTGAAACTTACAGAAAAAATTGCCTAAATGTCCCGAAAGAATTCCGAATAGTGGGATAAATCCCGCACGAGTCCCAAAATGAGATGCATTTCATTAAAAAATAAAAAAAAATCCTGAAACAAGTGTCGAAAGATCTCGAAAAAATCCCGAATAGTGATTAATATCTCGAAAAGATGAATATTTCATTAAAAAATTTTGAATATCCCGAAAATTAGCGAAATTATGCCGAAAAGTTCCGGAAAAATACCGGAAAGTGAAAGAAATACGGAAATGTACCATACGATCTGAAAAATCGTGCACTATCCCAAGAATCCCCAAGATGCCTGAAAAGACCCGAAAATCCAGAAAGCGGTCGAAAAATCTTTGGAAAAGGAGAAATCCCAAAAAGGCTAAAAAAACCGAAAATAGATTTATTTTTAAAAAAAAAAGATTATTTTTATCCGAAACTTACCGAAAAAAATTCCGAAAATATACCGGAAAGTGATGGAAATACGGAAATGTACCATACCATCTAAAAAATCTTGCACTACCCCAAGAATCCCCAAAATGCCTGAAAAGACACGAAAAATCCAGAAAGCGGTCGAAAAAACATTGGAAAAGGGAGAAATCCCAACAAGGCTAAGAAAGCCGAAAATAGATTTATTTTATTTAAAAAAAATTTGTAATCCGAAACTTACCGAAAAAAATGCCGAAAAGTGCCGAAAATATACCAGAAGGTGAGAGATATCATGAAAAAGGCCCAAAAGAAATTCCGAAAAGAGATTCATTGACAAACTACATAAAACGACAAATTCAATGAACTGAGTATGTCAATGCTGTGTCAAGTTAAGCTTCTAACGAAACTGATAGTGAACTAGCTTGGGACCGGTAGCTTTCACTGCAGGGTTAAAACCCTCAGCGGATCAACAAGTGCATATGTATAAAGAATGCCTTGAATGTTTTCTCAACAAAGACATAAAATTTTAGGCAGTGTTACAAAGAAAAAGTAAATAAATAAATAAAACTGAAATTAACAATGAAAATGAAAACGTACACGAAGAAATAAGATTGAAAATAAAAAACTTACGAAAAATTCTTTAACCAAAAAACCAAAAATTAACAAAAACTAAACCAACCAACGCCACGGGGTTTGAATCCAATTCAGGTAACTAGTTCTGTGACTTTTATCAAACGCAACAACTAAGAAAAACAAATAAATATCAAAAATCCAAAAATAGAAAAGTGGAAAAGTAGAATATACAAATAGCTAGACATCTGCAATAATGGACGAAACAAAAGTACTTGAAGCTGCACTCCAAAATTGCCACAAACTCGAACGTTCCATCTACGAGTCCATCCGCCTGGTGCGGCGTCTCAACATACGCTACAACTCCGATTGGCTTTTGAAGAACTACAAAAATTATATGGCAAATATTTGGTCGCAATACCAATGCAAAATGCCTGAATCGACGCGTAGTGCCACCTCAATACGCTCGCTGCCCGTGCCACTCAGCAGCAGCGCCACCAAGGCGGCGCGTAATTCACTACTACAAAAGAAATCATCGCATGTGACGCTGAGTGCACGCAGTTCGCACGAGTTGTGCGGCATCAATCGACAAATCAACTACAAATTCATCAAAATCAAACGAAGCATGGAGGCGCTCATGCATCAGATACAGCATGCTATCGAAATAGCAAATCGCCAGCGGAACTTTGTGCATCTAAATGTGAACGCACGTGACAGTCGAACGCGCATCTGTTGTCATTGAGTCGAAGGCTTTGGAAACCTTCGACTGGAGCTTGCGATACATATGTGTATTTGGTATTTACGACGTGTTTTTGTAGAGAAAATAATATTTGGACTGCGTGTTTAGTACGTAATTCCGTTAGTTGCAAACATACATACATATTTTGTTCACAGGGAATTTAACAACCCATTTTATATTTATAAAAACACTCTAATATCTAGTCATTCAACTGACTAAAATAAATTCGTGGCATCTTTAGACACAAAGTATAATGTGAATTGATTGAGGCCAAGGATTGTACACGGGATAAAGCGGATATAGCCCGGCCCAAACATTCGTATCGAACGCTGGTATGGTGGCCATCCTTAGCTAATGATCATGCCGTTAAAAAAACTGAATTAAGAGGTCAACTCCTGTTGGTTTAAAACTACTACTTACCGACTATATCATAAAGACCTAAGCCAACTACAAACGATGAAAAGACTGCACCGATCTAGGCATTTTTAGATTGCCAAAAAAACCGAGTAATTCATACAGAGCGAGGCGCAGATGCTCCTTGTAAGGAAGCATGTCATCATGCCCAGCAAGCAGTTCCTCGTCGGTTGCTACAGTGGTGAACACCCGAACAGGCACTTGCTTGAGGCGTAACCTCCACCCAGGTACGTCAGAAGGCATCCCTACGAACTGAAGGACGAGGCCCAGAGCAACGCACAAAATCCACTACAGCCGACACAGTAGAGGCAAGCAATGAACTACATTCACCGGGAAGCCGTCACCACCTTCACCACCTTCCGTCGAGTGAACGTCGTCGTCGGAGCACAATCTCCACCTATTGCCGATGAGGAGTTTCTGCTGCCAAGGGAGGTCCGCGTTACTCTGACTCAATCGCGGTCTGGATACTGTAATAGATTAAACTCCGACTTATCCAGACGCACGTACCCAATTTATGTCCGGCATGTGAAAGCTGCCGACATGACGCCGACCACCTCTTGACATGCCCACTCAACCCAACTCAACTAACAACAGTCTTGCCTCTTGCCTGACCCCGTCGAAATACCATGTTTCCCGTGTTGAAGACAGCGATTATTTAACTCTAGGCAGGGTTAAGTATCCGCTACAGAAAAAAATTTCAAACTCCATACACTTAACGAAGCGTGAGAGAGAAAATCTGTAAACGGTTACCTCTCCGAACTTTCTCGCTTCTTCACTGCAAGGAGCCTAACCCTCTCCCCTACGAAATTCTGAGCAATCCTTTTCCCCACTTGAACGAAGCAGGTCAGACTGCAACTGGGAATTCATGTCGATGGCGAACCAATTCCGACAGTGAACAACCCTAAAACACCCGGAGTTACCTTCGATAGTCTGCTCTTTTTCTCGGCGCACGCAACCACAATTGTCAACAGAGTACAGAGCCGCAACAAGGTCCAAAACTCGCCAGCTGACAGCACTTGGGGCAAAGACAAAGAAACGTTGTTGGCAACATACAATGCAACTGGCCGGCCAGTTCTAAATTATGCAGCGTGTCGTCGCCCGGGACTATTAGGACGCAGTGGATGAAGCTACAGACCTGCCAGAACACGGCACTTCGAACCGCCACGGGATGCCTTCTGATGTCGCCTCAGCACCTCCTTTATGAAAAGGCTCAAATGCTCCCCACCAAGGAGCTCAAAGGAATGCTTTGTAAGCAGTTCTTAGTAGGGTGTCACTGACGTGGGCACCCGAAAAGACACCTGGTTGCTGCAGAGTTCTCATCTGAGCATGTCAGAAGGAATCTATACGAACTTACGGACGAAGTCCAGAAGTTAATAAAACAAACTCTGGACCCAAAAGCGTACCGACAGGCGATAAACGGCGTTCACAGAGAGTCAGTCTTCACTTACTCCAACTCCCGACCTGTGAATGCCGTTTTGGAAACACAGCCACCTGATTTGGACGAGACAGTACTTCGTCTGCCTCGGGAAACTCGCACCATCATAGCTCAACTTCGCTTTGGATACTGCAGCAGGTTAAACCCCTACCTGAGCAGGATAAATGTAGGTATACCCAGTACGTGTCCAGCCTGCGGAGAGTCACCTCAAGACTCGCAACACCTCTTCGCATGCCCCCAAAATACCTATCAACTCACGCCTCTCTCCCTCTGGTCCAACCCAGTTGGGGTGGCACACTTCCTGGGCCTCCCGTTAGTTAAGCTTGACGACAACGACTGATAGACAAGATGATGTAGGCTGAGTGCCGCAACAACGCCAAAAACAACAGGGAAAACTAGTATACATATACTTTATACATACGTGTATATTTAACACAAATATTTGTGTTCAATAAGTCCAAAACTTTGTTTTTTACTTTTTCTAAGTTCCCTACAATGAACCTTTGCCTTTTATCATTTAAAATTAGTTAAAATGATGAGAAAGATCTGTCTACTTCATAAAAAGGTATTGGAGCAAAAATGATTTTTTTCCATAATATATGCAAATATGCATAGGCGTAAATCTTCTTAATTTTTAATGAAACGAATTGCTTTAAGTTTCATAACATTCCGATTTCTGATCATCGCTGTTTTACAAAAATTCATTAAACATTTAATAACGCAGCCCTAGGCAATGATTTCAAACAAATTACAGCATTATATTTTGTCGTAAATGACACACTACTTTTCACACACTTATGCCTATGCACAAGTATGTAAATCCAAAACTCTACGAAAAACTAATTAAGCATTTTACTTTGCCAAAATTAACCAGTTGACATTTTACGCATACAATTTCACACATCAAAGTAAAATTCCAGCTTAGCACTCGATGGCACGCATTCGCCAACATAAATACATACAAACACACCTATGTACATATCGTTACCTAAATATAGAAATGCCCTAACTCATTTTCATTTGAAATTTAGATTCATCCAAGAGCGGACAGATAACTCACAATCCATCCAATAGTATAGGGAAACCAAATACTACAGCATTAGATTAAATATTGTGTTTAAAAACATCAGTGTTTTGACGAAATTTGGAACTGAAAAACTCCATTTTTTATTAAACTTTCAAACTATATTTGAGTTAGGGCTTTTGTGAGTTAGGACCTTTCTATATTAAGGTAACGATATGTTAGTAGATTCAAAGGTATTTTAATACTAAATAGGCATTTGCACACAAATATTTTTCAAAGACTTTATTATGTGCTACAAGCTGGCCTAACTAATACCCAGCTGGATCATTAATGGTATTTATCTACCCGAGAGTACGCACACAGGTGTACAATATTTAGGATCCGATTAATGGTTGAAGGACGACTTTAGAGGCAACTAAATATTTTAAATGCAGGCGAGCAACAAAGGAATAATATAACACGCATTGAACGCACACACACGAAGCAACAACAACAAAATGTACACATAAAATTTGCATGGAATAACTTTGTGTACCATAAAGGATTGCAAAGGCCTCAAATGCTTCAAATATTTATGACGCCAGTTGGTATACAAATTTAGCCAGACTCGCCATGGCGTATACGTAACACTAAACTCAGTGCGAGTAAGCTGATGTAGTGCATACGCATTCTAGGCTATATAATCGATATGTAGCTGTGTGTGTTTCTGTGTAACAGCATCATTATAACGTAAGCAGATATAGCAAAATGATATGGCAACATGCAAGCAAACATACTCCTACGTATATACTTCATATGCTTTGAATATATGGACGCGCATTCATGCATCTAATAACTGTTTATAATCGTATATATTTGTATTAACAGGGTATAGTTAATCTGCGTAAACTCTAGTTACTCATACCGTTTATCGCTTTTGCTTTGCATCTCTCCATTACTTTGGCAAACTTAACGCATAAATAGTTCATCTTCAGCGCTGCCAACGGTCTGTCAGTCAGGTCTGAGCAAATATGAACGTGATGAGGGCGTTATGAGTGGGTATGCATGATTTACGCAAATATACTTGATATACATGTATTTGGTATGTATGAGCGAGCACTTAATATACAGCTAAAGATATTAATTTTATTCTAGAAATGCCTTTGGCAAATAAAATAAAGTAAATAAACCACAAACTACTGCAAGCAATGCACAGTGGTCTGAAAAGTAGGTTGAAAGCTTAAAAAATAAAAAACTCCGTCATATTGAGGGTTTTTGATTTGTTGCTCTTCTCTCAGAAACTAGCTTAGAGGAAGGTTCACAGAACACAACAGGCTGAGATAATTGGAAATGCCATGGTGGCAAAGCCATACTTGTCTACGTTTCGTGTGTTCAAACCGCTATCAAGACCCTCAGGCCGGTAATGACTACCTCGATATGCGTCCAGGAACGCCGAAGATCCTTACAATCTCTTCGACATATGTACATATAGCTAATCTCTACTGGGCATCCCGCTTGAATCTAAACGCGAGATACTACAGGGGTGCCGTCAGGGACGCCGGTAGGGGCGCCATTGAGTGTATCATTAGGCATATTATAATATGTTTCGTTGGATAGTGATATTTATGATATACTGCTGTTAGTCCAACAGTTCGGATTGATCTGCACCGAAACGCAATCTCATCAACTAAACAGCTATACAACACAGTTAATCAGCTGAACAATAAAGATGCAATCCAAGGGGTTTACTATTTATTTATTTAAAATATCGAGTAAAGTTTTCTTAATAACAGAAAGTTAGTCAAGCCTTCCCACATCTATGACTTGTCTCTCAGATGGCTCCTACCCGGAGGAAAAGAATGGAAAGCCCTTGTAAGATTCTCTTTCTCTCACTTACCACAACCAGGAAAGATATTCACCACATTGCACACAGTTTCTAGGTTTTTTTTCACTTCTAGAACAAACTGGGAAACGTAATTTTATTTGTCTGCCAGGAAATATCACTTAGCCATAGGCGTGAGATCCAAAACAGATCGTTGTAGTAAAAAGACCGTTTTCGCTACCAGACTTCACTGTTGTTTTGCAGGCGGCATTATTTGCGGTTGAGTTAAACAGAGAAGTTCGCTTGATTTTCTTAGGCGATGAGAAGATTCCAGTCCCAAAAAATTCAGTAAAAAGATGGACCTATCTTCATTACCCTGTCGACAAAAAAGAGCCTTTCTTTTAAAGCAATAGGCTTTCTTTTCTCACTTCTTTACTCTTTATTTTTGAAGGAAACGGCCAGGAATCAAAATTTATTGATTTAGCTTCCCTCAGAAGAGGAAAATTTTTTATGTAACAAATAGTAACCGCGCAGTATAAATTAAACTTAGCTACAAACACGCACCGACACACCTACATACATCGGCGGTTTTCTTGATCTGGCATCCGTCCACGTAGAAATCGGGTGCACGTAATATTTCCTTACCAGCAACTTACTCTTCACCAGGCGGTCCTTACCACTTCTCTGCTGAATTTCCCTTACTTTAACAAAGGCGTGGCCGCCTTATGGAAGTAGAAATTTAGAATGTACATTTGGTATCAGACATACTTCTAAGCCGCTGTACCAATTAAGCTGCGTAGAATTTAGAGTAGTTGCTCGTAGTAGTTCGGCGTTCGGAAGTGTCTTCGGCGTCACATTATTTTACAACTTAGAACGTAAGGCGGTTTATTTTGTGCTTTACTAATAGATGCCATTAGTCATGATAAAAATTTTGGTACTAAAAGAAAAATGAGAAGAAGAAGAAAGGAGTGCACCTAGACCGAACTGCGAATGTGAAGTTGAATTGAATTGAATATTAGCCTTAGCCTTCGTCTTAAAGTTTGTCTAAGTAATCTCTTTCGTTTTCGTCTTCGTCTGCGTGGACGTTTTGGTTGTGGTCTACGTCTTCATATTCGTTTTCATTTTCGTAGTCTTACCTTCGTATTCTTACCTTCGTATTCTTACCTTCGTATTCTTACCTTCGTATTCGTTTTCATTTCCATATCCGTACTCGTCTTCGCATTTGATTTCGTCATCATATTCGTCTTAGAATTCGCATTCGTCATCGTTTACGTCTTCGTATTCCTCTTCGTATTCATCTTCGTATCCGTCTTCGTATTTTTCTTCGTAGTTGTCTTCGTAGTTGTCTTCGTAATCGTGTCCGTTGTCTTGTTCACATTTTTGCTCGTTTTCGTTTCCGTATTCGTCTTAGTCCTTTTGTAAGTCTTTCTCTCTGCCTTAGTCTTTGGCTTAGTTTTAGACGCTATATACACGATGACTTTTCACCCTTCGTTTTTTTTGTCTGCTGACTTTTTCTTTGCGGTTTTTCTTGTGCGAAAGCGAGTAGTGCGGAATCGAATAAAGCAAAATGTCAAAATGACTTCTATACACTTTTCTCCTACAAGCTCGTAACGCATGCCTATCCACCCAGGGTGGACACGCATCGTGTAAATGCCGTCTTGGTCCTTAACATTAAACGACTGCTAAGGACATTTCTATAATTTACTCTCAATATTATTGTGGGCGGAAATAGGGAGAGGGTAAATGGAGGCATTTCCGTTGCATCGCATTTTTTTCAGTTTACTACCGCCGCTTTAAAAGTTTCACTTCAAAGAAAGCACTTATTGCCAATCTTTATAAGCGATGGGCCTTCCTTGTTTGATTCTTTAGCACACTGTAAAAAATTGTGAGAAGGAAAGAAAGTTCTTTTAGCATGTAACTATCACGTGGTTACTCATTGTTTGGCATATTTTTGTTGAAACTCTAAAAAATCCTAAAATTGATCACAAACTCAAAAAATTCCGAATTTATAGAAGTAATCTTTTTGACAATAATTCTTCTATTCCCTCCCACTGTAGAAACCCACCCGCCATCGATAAACTGCAACGAATTATGCGCTCCAAGACGCGTTCATATAATTCTTCTTCTTTTTTTGCAATTTAATACCCATGTGTTCATACATTCATCTACTTGCACAAACTCACTGACAACTAACAACTACAGCTACTGGCTTTAGTTGATGCAACAGCTCTTCATATTCGCTACGAAGATGTAGTTCGTCCGTCTATCTGTCTATCTGTCTGTCTGTCTACTTGCCTGTCTGCTTGTTGTTTATTTGGCGGCGAAATAAGCACACCAATCCAAGCAGTTCATCCAATTTATCCCAACACTGTACGATAAACTCATACACTACGTTCATCTTCATGTCCATCACAAAACATTGGATAAACATTTCACATTAATTCTCGGCGAGAAGAGTAACCACAAAGCATGCAGCGCACCATCTACCCACTCACTTAACACAGCTACTAATACATATATATATACAATATATGTAACTACACATTTACATACATATGTGGAAGACTGATATGGGCATGCCTTCCTGCTTTAAATGCTCGTTGCGAGCGAGTAGATGTACTGTTCTAGTTCATGTGTTGTTTTTGCAGAAATAACATGCTTCAACGCTGCTGAGCCTTCTCATAGATCTTCGTCACAGTTGCTTGGACGATCTAGCTTCGACCTTTGCCCACAAAGCTGCTAGTATTTTTTGCAACTTTTTTCCCCCCAGCTGCTTCTTATTTCCTCATTTTTACGATTTCATTCTTTTTCTTCCTCTTTTCTGTTTACTTTCTTCGTACTCCTCCCGCCTCAGCAACAGCAAAAGCAACATTTCGTGGTTTCGTGCCCCAAGCATTTTTTTCTTCTGCTTCCCAAGATGAGCCGCACGTCGGGACGTGCTCGCCAGCAAATCCAGTCAATAAATTGTGCCACAAATGCGGTTAGCCGATACTGAAATCGATGCTGCCGCCACCGATGCTGCCACTGCTGTTTCTGCTGCTACTGCGGCACATTACGGTGCTGACCACAATTTAAGTGGATGTAGGGTTACCGAGCGTTGGAAAAGAGACCTGGA
>JAPVRG010223969.1:0-15194 GCA_029783565.1 Rhagoletis cerasi | reverse complement strand
TAATTCACAAGTTGTTTTATTTGTCCTATATAATAAAGTTTTACAGCAGACGTCAGAAAGTTATTACTGCTTTGTGAAGGAAGAATTTTTATTTACAAAACAGTAAAATAATTTTTACGGCTGATGTAAAACTTAAGCATTTAGGACAAATAAAACAACTTTTGAACTGCCTAAATATAAATTTTATATTTGAAATAATAAATATTTTTAATAATAAAATTTCCAGAATGTAATAATTTCTTATGTTTATAAAAACAATTATAAATACAATTATTTTCATTGCCAATTCCATAGGAAAATGATTTTTATTCCTGTTTTATTATAGAAATCAAAAAAAATATTTAAACTTTTTTATTTAAGACAAAGATCGAAAAGTGCCAAAATTTTGCTATCAAAAAAAGAAAACATCGCTTCTTCCACTAATCTGCAAAAATAAAGTTCCATATGATTTTTAGAAATAGTGGCACTGGAACTGAAATTATCCTCATACAAAACTTCAAAATCAAAAGTGGTTGCAAACTTTAAACTAATTAAAATAAATAAAAGCAACTTAAATTCCACTAAAAAAAACCTAAACAAGGCCCTAGGACACCGAAGACATTACATTAACGCATTTGGAATTATGCAATTTTTTCTTCAGTCATTTTAGTGCACATATATCACTGTGCACAAGAAAATGATCAGCACAGCCAATTACCATGCTGTTTCGTTGCTGTCTGATCAACGACTGATTCACTGAGCGTAAGAATACGTGTGATGAGCGCACTGCTCGCACGAGTAAGCTTTGCCGACCCTTGCTTTAAATACAAGTTTATATAGAAAACGTTATAAACCATTTAAATAAGAGGAAAAGGCGGGCCAAACCCATATTTTTACTTTTTTAGTTATTTACCTACAATAATTAAGAATATTTTTTTACCAAATGCCAATTTGGAACTTCGAAGGGTTATATCTCGATTTCGGAGGCTAACTTCGAAAAACGGAGAAATTACTTTTTTAATTATGAATCAATCTCCTAAACAAATTGGTTTAGCCTAATACCCAGAAAAAAAGTTGATTTTGCGGTATAGTGTTATTATTATTAGGGGTCACCTTTTTAAATTTTTTCGGTGACACCTCGGCAATAAGTTTGTTTTTTAAATAGTTCTACTGAAATAATCGAAATATATTCTTAGCAAAAGTTCAATGATTTTTTGACGAACTTTAATTTACTGACTTTAGGCTGGTACGTGATAAGGGTGATAAGAACTGAGATCTGTTGGTTAAGTACTAGAACCGGGTACTTGAGGTCATTGAACTTTGGAACATAATTGCCTCCTAGAGACAAACACATGGATATATCATACTTCAATATCCGATTTTTAAATGCCGAAGATGTGACGAAATAGGTATGTAAAAATGCAGCCAACCTCTACGTTCGGCCAAAAAATTTTTTTTTCGAAATCGCCTTGTAAAAATACTTCAGACTCGAGGGTGTAAGGCGATTTTTTTTTTGGCAGGGTCTAATGTTTATAAATACATATGCATGTGTGTAAATGTATATGTAGATCTGCTCATGTATACCTCCAGTAAAAAATATACAGTAACTTACCGGTAACTTAATTTCCAAGAACCGCTCTCAATGAGAGAAATATTCCAGGGATCGAAAATAATCGTTCAATATCATTATTTTTATATTTCGATAAAAGAATAATCGTTATTGTTTGATTTTTATTTTTTCGATCAAAAAATAAAAATCAAAAATAACGTATTTTTTGATCGAAAAAATAAAAAAACATAAAGCAACGATTAAATTTGATCGAACAAATAAAAATCAAATTTTAACGGTTAAATTATGATTTTTATTATAAAAATCATAACCGTTACGGTCCCTGAAATATTCAAAAAAAAAAGTACGACAACGCTAATCCAGTAAGTAGTTACTAGCTTTATGAAATTTTAAATAAATACTTAGTTTTATTTTGGCAGTTTTAACCAGAAGCCGAGAAAAAAAGTTATGATTGAAACAAAATGTTCTGGTAGTTTTGTTCCCAGGAATCTTTAAAATCTCAAACCGAAAATGAGAACAAAACTTTCGGGAGTGTTTTCACAAGCAAGAAAGTGAGGACAAAACTGTCGAGAACGTTCTCAACGGGAATTATAGGTATTAGAAAAAAAACCAGGGGAACTTTCCCAAAGAAAGTAAAAAAGCGAACAATACCTTCGGGAACATTTTTATGAGAACAAAACGGGAACAAAAGTCTCAGGAACGTTCTCTCGAAAAACAAATTGAGAACAAAAGTCTCAGGAAAATTCTGACAGAGAAAGAAACGGGAAAAAAATCGCCTCCGAACTATTCGCGAAGAATGGAAGCAGGAACAAAAAAAAACACAATACTCAGCGGTAACGAGTTAAAAAAATTATTTTCCATTAATTTTATATTAGTTTTTTTGGAAAAAAAAATCTCCTCAAATTTTTTTATGCGCCGTTCTTATTTATAAGTAAATGTGTTCCGTAAATGAACCGTATTGCTTAGGCGACGTTTATACACGAAAACTTTTGTAGCCGCGATTTTTCATATTTCCTTTTGTAGTTGCTAGTTTCATTTACACACGGTGAACCGCTAACTCCATTTACATAGACGAAGGAGAGCACAAAGCGTGTTGCCCGAGCACGGGCGACTCGGAATCCCTCTCATTTCCTCGTCGCGCTCTCTCTTTCAAATTTCGAGTTGCCGCAACAAAAGTTGCCTAATGTAAAGGACCACTTAGGTGTTCCACAAATGGACATTTCAGCCTCATGCTAAATGTTCTGGAAGTTGAAATGAACCAGCTTTGGCTTAGAACTAACAATTGCGGTTCTTCTTCAGAAGAAGAAGAAGGTTCTCATTGAAACGATTTTTCATTCCAACTCGCTGAAGCCACGCTCGTTCGTAACGTTAGGTTCTCAAAACTTTTGTCCTCTGACAGAACGTTCCCCAGACTTTTGTTCTTATTTGATCCTCCTTGAAAACGTCCTCGATACTTTCGTACGCATTGGAGACGTTTCCGAAAGTATCGTTCTTATTTTGTTATTTTTGAGAACGTTCCCGAGAGTTTTGTTATCATTTTATTCTGCACGGAAACGTTCCCAGTTTGTTCCCGTTCAAACTGTTCTCAACACTTATGTTCCCGTTTGGCTCTCTTGCGGGAATTTTCGTGACATTACATTTTGTTCACGCGCAGAACTAGACCAAAACCGGAACGCGTTCTCCGTACCCGGTTTTAACTTTACAATTCTAAACATTTATTCCTCTGCTTGTGTAAAATGCAAGAAGCAGCATGTAAACAGCTGTTTTTCTTACTTGCAAATTCTTACAAGTAAAAATGTATGCAAAAATTTGTCTCTCTCAATTTCCCTTTTCCCCTTCTCGCAGCAATTGTTATAAGTTTTTACTGGATAGCGCGTACATACAAAAACGCAGCTTCTACATACGTTCATAAGCGCTATTGTACTTTTGAAACCTGGTGCCTCACCAACCCAGCCTCTATCTGTTCTACCTGCTTGCTTCTGTTCATCGCTCTGCTCTTTCACCGGTGACGTTGCCACGTGACCCATACAATTTGTTTGCAAGTCAGTGAGTGTGTGCACGTACACAAATATTGCACTTTTTTGCTGTACTCGTAATAGGCATTTTGCATCTCTGCATGTCTGTCGCCTGTCTTCCGACTGACCGCCTGCCGATGCATTCATATACGTATTCTGGCAATGAAATGTGATTCTTATATAAACGCGTTGACGTTATTTTTTTTTCTATTAACACTGATTGATATTGGTTTTAAATGTTTTGTTATTTTCTCATCTGTTGGCGAGCGGGGTGGTTGTGGGCGGCATAGGTAATTGGGATGATGATTGCATGTTCGAAAACACAAAAAAAAAATCCCCGTAAGGCAGGTAGAAAGTAGTGTTGGTGGTGTACGTACAATTACTTTTGTGACTGTGCGCTTGAAAAGTATAATTACAGACGAGCCTTCTTTTCATGCTCAATTGCATGAGTAATCAGATAAGAGTATGCTATTTTGTGAAATCATTTCCCCTTTTGCACATTTCACGTAGTATCGAAAATTGTGATTATAGGTATGTGTTACCTTAAGAATAGCAGAGAGATAATTTGGTAAAAATAAACAGTTTATTCTATATTTCTTCTATGGATCGAAGACCTATTAAAATCGACATTTAAAAGACACAGTGCTTTCTGTTTAGACACCAAGATATTTTAGACAAAGCTGACGAAGTATTATGAAAGCACAGGCTATGAATAGAGAGATATGTAATAAAAATATGTGCTGCAACCTAACGAATCTTTTGTGCCTGATGACGACTTACAGAAGGTTTCAAGGTCAGTGCAAAATCATATGAGAACACGGCGGCCTAGTGACCGAGATTCAATGGCACTGAAACTAGTAGGATAGCTGAACCCGAGCTCCAGTTCAGGAGAGCGGCTCTACCCAATCCTCAACAAGGGTGACCCCGCAATATGTGCTAACTACCGCGTGAACAGCCGGCACTGTTTACGCCTTATCAGTGTAACCTTAAACCTGGTAAGTCCACCATAGGCATCCTCTGCGTTGGAAAGACCAGGTGGGCAAGGACTTGGCTTCACTTGGCATTTACAATTGGCGTCTGTTTACACAGAAGAGAAACGACTGGCGTGATTAAATGGACTCGGCCAAAATCGCTTCGGCGGTTACAGCGCCAATAAAGAAAAAGTCCACCATAGACCAGGTATTCCTAGTCCGAGTTAGTGTGGAAATTTGTTTTGAGTTCAACCATGTATTCATGAACCATCTACAAGGTATCAGCCTCTGTCTTGATGGGCTTGTGCTAAAAATTTATTCCAGAATTTTCATTAATGGAATTAATTTTTTTACTATACTTTAGAGTAGACAAGAAACCTTGCAATTCTTTTTTGTAACGTACAACGCCAATATATGTAATATTTTTCGTAAAACTAATGCAACGAAATAGATTCGAAGTCTGGGCGGTTACTCTGTAATGCGAATCGAAAACGAATGATTAACATTCGCGCAAAACGTCATAAGTAATTCACAATGGTGATTGCCTATCGCATCGCATTTCTCTTTCGCATCGTATTACAGAGTACACCCCTAGACTTCTATCGGGTTGAAAAAAATTTAAAGTATGTAGCATTTAGTTTTCTCATTGCTCCAACTGCGTAGAACATAATAGGTATTTAGTTTGCAAGTAGGATTCACAAATTGGTTGCTTCCAAGGCGCGAACATTTTTTTTCTTCCCTTCTTAGCTCTGCTTTTTTCCAAGGTATGGTATCGTAGAGAGTAGCTCGTTTTAATCTAGACTTTCAAATTAAAAAGAGATTGGATTTTTCCTATGGTCTTGGACATTATTACTGTGTCTAAAGGACAATGGTAGTTTGGTGAGTTACCATTTTTCTAAAAAAAAAATATCCTTACACCATGCAATTCATAAAATAGATACGTACAATAGATAGATTAAATATAATGTATTGTTTTTTTTTTTGTAGAAAAAAGAGCTTTAGTTTTTATTCCTAAACGAACCTAAAGTGTGTCTGCTAAACACTTGTGGAGTTTTAAGTACTGAACGTGCTTTCTGCACGAGAGTATTTATGGTATAAAAATTTTTGGAAAACATCATTTTTGCTGAAGAAAGTTATGTCCCAGTATGTGTAAATTAATTTTTGTATTATTTAACATTCAACGTAAGGGATCTTTGTATCGCAAGCATTGTAGTCACGTATTGGATTTTTGCTCAACTTAAAATAAATGAGTTATATCGGAAAGTATTTTTTCTGTACATGAATATATATAACTTCAGTACTTTTTCCACTTATTTCGAATGCGATTAGTTGTATTTGCTAAAAGAATTACCGCTATTGCAGAAAATCGCTCAACTATCTGTTATCACCGGGGAACTCTAGGGGGGAATTTCTAGGACTTAAATCAAAATATCGCAAAAACCAATGACAAATTTTCAGCCGGGCTGAAATAAATAAATAATAAATAAATCGCAAACACTTTGCGTTTTACTTTTCAAACCGCATGAAAACTTTACACTTTGTGGAATGAAAAGTAGATGACGTCTCACGCTTAAATAACCGATTTATAAAAGCTAGGACAATTTTTATTTATTAAAAGAAATTCTTGAGATACATTTATCGTACTTAAAAAAAAAATTAGGTACAATTTATTTTTTAATTAAATATTTACGTACCACACCTCAAATTTTTGTGCAGAAAAATTGCCAAAACAACAGCTGTTTGCGATTTGATTCAGTCGATAAATCGATTAACTTTGCCAAATAATCGGTATGTAATACCAGAAACAAAGTGAAGAATGGAACTTATCGATAACAAAATGTTGCGAATTCAGGAGCAAAATAAAAACGCACGATTGTTTGATGTCATTCGATAAGAAATATATGTAAACCACTTTGGCTTGATTTATATATCGCGTTTTTTATTCTTCGTGTTTTTAGTTTTTCTCACTGACGTTAGGATTGTTTTTTAAAGGACTTTGAAATTTCAAATATATGATTAATTGAAATATTCAAAAAATTCATTGCAATGTAGAATAAAGATGTGGGTACTAAATGAAAGAGAAAATTCAGCAGAATTTTAAAATGTAAAATTTGTTTGGTTCACCAGCTCGAATATGTATTGAAAATCTCCCATCAATTATTTTTATATTTTTTTAACTAATAAAGCAAGAAGCACGAAATTCGAGGATATGGTCGCATGTATATTAGTCTCTAACACATAATTTTCTCAAAAATAAGTATTGCAAATTTTGAAGGATATTCAAGGATAAAATTTTAGAAGAATATGTTTAATACCTATTCGTCATTGTTTACCCAAAAATGTATGGCCTCATTCATAAAAAAATAAAATAGATTTACAGAGCTAAATATTGTGGCATTTACATAACAATTTTCGATTTTTAAAGCAGTTAAACTTTTCTTTCTTTTTTATGAAATTTGGGTGTCAAACTTTTGCAATTCTATAGCATTTTTTCTTTTAATTGATGCTCATATTGTTATTCCCCATTGCACTGATTTTTTTTAAATAATTTTTTGAATTAAACACATCCTTGAATTTTCACAGTCCTTTAAAAAAAAATCCTGGCATCATAGAGAAAACATAAAGAAACAGTTTTACTATATTTGGCCACTGGTGTCGCGAGTATATTGATTTCTTTGTGTGTAAAATTAAGCCTCACACGGTGTAATCATTAAATTAAACGCAAAAAAGGCAAATATGTATCGTGAAAAAGACAAAAAAGGGCAACATCAAATGTGTATATTTGGAATCTGCTTATCACACAACTAAAATTTACTACAAAAAATTTACTATAAAATAAAAAATTTTTATCAGCTCAGCCGATTATTTCATGTACGTATATTTGTTTATGTTGTCTAGCCTCTGTTCAGTCTTGATTTAGCACAATGCTCTCAAGCACAACAAAAAAAAATTATAAAAAAAAACTTAATACTTCAAGGACCATCTCTCTACACACAGAAAAAAGTCAGCCAAATAAATTTCTCTCAACACATGATTTGGTAACTATAACCATATAATATAACTGTAACCAAATCATTTGACTAAACTCTTTTCTCTGTGTAACTTGGTAGTTTTGGTTACGCAAACTAGACGCTTAACTTCTGCAGGGCTGCCCTTGGGCAAGAAGACAGGCGCACAGAAGGACATGCATGTGAATAAATGGCGAGACAGTAGAGCCAGTGCGCGTAGGCAGTGATTTGGTAGTTGTTAGTAATTGTTAGATAGTTTGTACTTGGCAGTACTTACCCTTCACTTTTGTTTAGCGTGTGCATATGTAATTTGCCAAAGCAAGTTCGCTTATTTTTTTGTTTTTATTTTGGCTGACCTTCGTTTTAGTTTTGTTTTTGTGTTTTCGGCACGTTAAAATAATTTATAAAAAATTGTGATTGTTCTTATGCGTTTGTATGTATGTAATATGTACGCATGTAGTTAAAGTTCGTTGCTTCTTTGCTGCTGTTTTTTGCTCCCCTTCTTCTCAAGTCTCTCTTTTTTCGTGTATTCTATTGTTGGCTCCTTTGTTAAGCCACAGGACGTTCTCGAAAATTTTGAACAATAAACGTGTTGTAAGACGCCTGTGCCCAATTATGTACAGAAAATTTTAAAATTGCAAAAAACACACAAAAAAATAACAACAAAAATACACAGTTAACGCGCAAGTTTATATGTAGTTAGTATTACGAATAAATTGGCGCGGACTTCTTTGTCTTCACAGCTGCTTTTGCGTTATGACGAAACAATAAAAAATCGAAAGCTTGTTTCCTTATTGTTTTTATTACACTTTTGCTTTTAATAAGTTACAACAAAAAAAAGTATTAACAAAAACACGAAAAGTTCTTATGCCGAAAAAAAACACACGTTTAAAACAATGCCTTATATAAGCCAAGGCAGCAGCGGCAGGATTCTGTGCAGGCTGCTTCGAAAAAAACACTTCGCAATTTGTACGTTGTTGCCTGTTTGTAGAATTGTGTTTGAGTTGAGGAGTAGTAATTTATCGCGTGTAACGTATTCGAGCTCGCAAAGACGACTGTGCTGACGGTTGTTGTATGACCGCGCTCGAGGAGGCCGCGTCAAGCCAGCGCAAGTCACCAACCGCCAGCTACCCAGCGCACCAAATGTGAAATTCGAGTTTCAACCCGGCAAAACTCTCGCAAACGAATCGGGAAAAAATAGCAATATCGCTACCTTAGAGTGAAAAGTTGCTAAGTTCACTTTTTATGCCAACAAAATTAAAAATGCATCGTTTCCGAAAATACCGAATTACTTAATTTATTTCTGCCCATCTCCATGCAGTGAAAAGAAAAATTACGTCCAAAGAAAAATTCGATAAATTCAAAAGAATACAAAAAATTTTCATTAACGTTGCGTTGATTACGCAAAAATGTTGTTATCAAAGTTTTGCAAAATATTTGAACAAAATGAGTTTGGGAAGTTTTCCTTCTCTCCTGTAAAATTTGCAAAACTGGACTCAAAAAAATTTCTCTAAGCTAGCGATATGATTCATATGTACTATGTCGTACAGCTTGTGGCAGTGAAAGTTTCATTTACGGCATTCATTCTCTTGCGCTCGCATATTTATAGCAAAATTCAAGCTGGACTCGAATTATGCGTTCCGTGAACGGATTACTCGATTCTTAAAAACACTGATTTGGTATTAGACGATACGTGATCGTATCGCTGTATCGTAGTTTAGTATTATGAGTTCCGTGAACGTTCCCCAAATAGTGTTAACATTAATAATTTTCGTTCGATTACAAGCCGCCGATCGTATGCCAAAAATTTAGTATTTTTGTTTGTGTTATTAGAAATAAATCTGCTACATTTGATATTTAAAGTAAGTAAAATTGAATAAAAAGCATATTTATGTATATGTATATATGTACGTAAGTATAAATTTATCAAAAATGTGTGAAGCTGACAAAAGAAAAATTTAAACTTTAATTTACAGCCAACAGAAATTAAAACAAAAAAAAAAATTGCTTTTACCCAAGGCACATTGAATAGGTAGCAGCAGCAGGGTTGCGATTTATATTTTTTTCAAAACAAAAAAGTTGTTCGGTTTCCATTTAATTTTCTCTAATTTTTAACGCTTAAAGTTTTCCACACGCTGGGTAAAGAATTAATATTTTAACATTTCTAATACAATCCGCCTTGAATTTATCACACTCTGTGACAAATTACGATACGGCAGTAAACGTGTATCGTGTTTCCAATATTGAAATGCATACGATCAGTCACGTAAACTATTTTCATACGATTGCCGATTCGATCACGGAACACATATTTCGAGCTCTGTAGTGCTGGTTTACGATCAAAAAGTTTCTAAATCGTTCTTTGCTCACATGCGGACATTTGTTCGAGACTCTCGCTAAGGGCTCGTTTGTTGGTCCGTTGGGTAGTCAGTTTGTCAATTTCCACAGCCAAGCAAGCATGCACGTATGTACATACAAATACATATACATATCTAAATAAGCAATCAGCGCAAGTCAGTCAGCCGTCGGCAGCGCAGCAAGCGTCACTATAAACTGCTCGGCATATTGGATGGAGCTCAATGCATGCTTGGGAGCGTGTATATGTGTATGTGGGTGTTTAAAAGTGGCTGTCTGTTTGTTTGCTTCCCTCCCAGCAAAAAATCTGGAATCGCTTCTAGTGGTAATGTTTTCTAGAAGGCTGTGCGCTTCCTACTCCCCAGCAAAAAAACTGGATTCGGTTCTAGTGGTAATGTTTTCTAGAAGGATGGGGCGTTTTAGGCTGTACAGTTGTTGCTGGAGCAGCGCCGTATGTATATATGCACATACATTTGCATGTATGTATGTGTGTGGGGGCGCTATCTTCGGAAAATTTTCCTTTGCTTGCATACACACACATTTAGATTTGTGTAGGAATTGTTTTTGGTATTTTCGGAATGCTTCGACCTGCGTTTGTTAGCGCCTAAGTATTGCCAGAGATGGCATCTGCAGAAAAAACGACACCGATAATGACATTCAGCTGTTCAATGCTGCGCACAGTGGGTTGGAGGTGGCTAAAACAACACAAAATATCGATTGAGGGTGGAAGTGTTTGAGTTTGTGCCAAAATGCAAATAATATTTGCATGACAACAAGCAAGTAATGACAACAAAAAGCATCTGAGTTAAAGATCTTTGAACACGTGAAGATATGTAAAATAATGGCGTAGTTTATTTCGTGAAAATCAGCAAACAAAAGTACCTGCACATTTTTACGATTGGAGATGCCACTTAATTATGTCGACTAGAGGAACATCTAATGTGAAAATTATTATAAAAAGACTTTTAAATATAAAGAAACTGATTTTCTCTGAAGGAAATATTAGAACATATTATTTTATTATCTACTAGAAAACTTTTAACCAAATAGCCAGTTTGAAAATCCGTAGCTACTTTTACTATTTAGTCAACGAAAAATTACACAGAAGATGGTACAACGCCTAACGCCATTTGTCTCCCAACCAAAATTGACAAGGGTAGTTGGTATTTCGTTCCACAATGCAGATATCGCCCTTTCACCCTGTCGGAAGAATCAACTAACGCCAAAAAAAATTATTTTAATCTAAACTATTATAAAAAATTGTGGTTTCAAAACGGGGCTGATTTCTGTAGAGATGAAGATGAAAATCTGGTAACAGATGTCCAGAGTACACTTGAGATATGGAGGGAACACTTCTCAACGCTTTTGAATGGCGACACAGACTGCGCGTTTGATGAAGAAGGTCCCGAACCAAAGTAAAGGGACGAAGAACTCTGCTACTGGCGTATGCGGATGACATTGACATCGTTGGCCTGAAATCCAGGGATGTCAGCGCAGCATTTTCCAGCATAGAAAAAGAAGCAAAAGAGATTGGTCTAGCGGTGAACCAGGACAAGACAAAGTACCTCCTGGCAACACATAAAAAGTCTACGCGTATTGAGACAGACTTTGTCTACCTAGGATCCAGCATAAACACAGCAGAACCCTCTCTCGACGAACAAAAATTACGCTCTACAAATCTCTCATCATGCCCGACCTTTTATACGGCGCAGAAACGTGAACGATGTCGAACAAAGTTGAGAAGTATAAATGCCTGCAAAACTCCATAGGCTTATGAAATATCATTTCTCCCTCCCATAAAACAACCAAAAACTCTACGAATAGTCGTCTGTCCTATACTTTGCCCTTTCTATCCTTTTTTGGATTCATTTGCACTTCTGTCTGGGCTAGCCTATTAGCTAAATTATTGACAGTGGATTTAGCCTTCAATTCTGGAGGGAAGAACTATTGACTATACTAATGAACTATACTTGCTTCAAATGCCAACTGTTCTAAGTTATTTTTTTGGGTTTTGAGATAAAGTGGAGTGTATTTTAAGTGAATCAGAAACTTATGGCGTTTTCTTTTCTACTAAAAAATTTCGCCTTCTCAGTGCGAAAAGAAAACGCCATTAGTGTTTCAGATACGAAGATAATTACTATTTTAATCGTTCATTAATGTTTACATAAAAAAAAAATACTTGGTGATAACTAATTACATGGAATATACCTTTATCTGGCATTCGAATCTTAACAATTAAGTAGTAGTCATTAAGCGACCTTTTGACTATGGAGATGATGACTTGATTATACTGTGGAACGTGCCACATGTATGTATGCATATATTTTAAGGAATAAAGAAAAAAACTCTACTTTCTGCTCTCTTTTTCCTTCTTGCGAAAATCTAACGGTTCACTGCACCCTCCACTCCATAGACGTCAGTTAGGACGTCATCAAATTGGGAGTTTAGCCAACAAATGGGGGGTCAATTGCCTTCGGTCGCCGACGGAGTCAAAAAGTCTAAGAGCATACAAACAACTAAGCATACAGATGAGCTGTGGATGTGTGCGTTCTGCACATTTATGAAACATATGTATTTTTTTCTAATGCGAGTACCAGCACGTACGTGCTGTGTATACAGACATCTGTGTTTAAAGGATTGCAACCACCTCTCTCTCTTTCTTGGCTATGGCTAGTCTATGTACATACATAAGTAATACATATGTGCATACTTGTGCAAGGATATTCTGATGCTGCGCTCTGTATCACTTGAGTATTTACATATGTACATATGTATGTATCATATTGTCCTTGTTGAAGGTGAAAGCGAATTACTGAGTAGATTTTGTTACATTTAAAAATTCGATTTCGTGTTTTGACACTGGAATTGCGTTACTCACATAGGTACAATTGTACATACATATTCACTTAACGAAAGCATAAAAATAGCTTAGTCTGATGAAATTTGTTGATTTCGCAAGGATTTATGAGTCAAAGATTTCTTAGATGAGCTTGGCTACATCTAAAAAAAAATTGTAATGCTTTGTGTAGTATAAATATGTACTCTAAGAAAGTCCTCGAAAATTGAGAAAGCCATATACCAGACTCAGTTAGACGGAGTGGCATAAGATTGGGCATTAACAGGTATATTCTGCACTTTACCGAAGATTTTGTAACCGGAAAATTTTATTACCAAAAAACGTTACCAGTTCTTGTCACCGTGATTCTAGGAAAGTTGGTAATGCAGTTAATGTATTCAGCAATTCGGCTATGAAGAATTGTGGAAATTCTGGCATTGCATATTTCACGTAGCAATATTTTGTTACCAGCTTATTAGATGGTAACAGCGAAAACTTCTATCCGTTCTCTAAATGGTGCAGCTTACTTTATCGTCTCAGTGCCTTTCAAATCTATGTAGGTACTTGACGATTAAACGAACCATAGGTGGTGGCAACATGAAGATAATGGAAGTCCACACTATACGAACAGCATAAAAGACGAATAGCCAAAATATCACAGATCATTCCTAAAATTATGCCGATAATTTCAAAAGCACAGAATACATCGAAAAAATTTTGAAGAATCAGAAAAGAAGAAAACCAAAAAAGTGGTAAAACAAAGTTATTCACCACCAAAATAATGAAATAACAGCGAAAGGTCCGGAAATGTCCCCAAATGTTAAGGAATACATATTTCTAAATTGGAAAAAAATAAGAAAAAGGCACCAAAACAATTTAAAATTGTGAAAAATCGCCAAATACCACGAATTTTTTTTAAAACCCTTAGAAATATCCGAAAATTATTCCACCTAAAAAAGGCCTTAAACCATCAGTAAATTTGTTATCGAAATCTTGAAAGCAGAGGTTAGGTTAGGTTAAGGTGGCTGCCTTAGGCAGACGACACACTTTGACAATTAAGATATTATCCTTTGTGATACCACGAAAAACTGAACGGATACCATTAATATAGTCGGCGAAACGCCGCGAGCCGATTAGGGAATTTCGATTGCGGCTAATTTCAATGCCTGAGAGCTCAATGTTAGTTAGTGCGAGCCAAAATATTTCCATCTTAGCCTCGCGAAGGCTGGACAGTCTTATAGAAAGTGCTGAGATGATTCCACCTCATCTTCCTCTTGTCAGCTGATACAAAAGGGATCAGTTGAGATTCCTAGTCTTACCGCGTGAATACCCATCGCACAATGGCCTGTCGGAACCCCCACTACTAGCGAGAGCTGAGGCTTTACAAGCTTAAGGAGCTCCTTTGACCGCCACCGGTCCACCCCAGGCCACAAGGATCTGGCAATTGCGCATGTCCTTGTGTTAATCCAGCGCTCGCTAAGCTTACACGAGGCCCAACCGTTGAAGAGTGTACCGCAGGAAGTCAGAGGCGTCCCTAGTTGCTCCTCATCTGGTGATAACATTTCAAGGGTGCCTTTTCTTGCCAGATCAGCCACGCAGTTTCCCGCGATGTCACTGTGGCCCGGCACCCAAACTAGCCTTATGAAGAAGTACTTCGACGCGATTGATAAAGAGGTCAGACATTCCCTTACCGATTTCGAGCGCACCATCACAGCGTTTAGAGCACTGATGGCCGCCTAACTATCTGAGTATATGCTAACCTCCCTAACTGACGTCACACTCTTTAGCAGTGAGTCTACCGCTTCCTTGATGCAGCTATTTCCGCCTGAAAGACACTGCAGAAGTCCGGAAGCCTGAACATAGTTTTGATGGAGAGTTCCCGACAGAAGACTTTTCCACCAACCCTAGGTTCAAGTTTTGATCCGTCCGTGAAGAAGTTTACTGCTCCCTTCTTCCAATAACCCCGCCATACCCAGTCCTCTCTTGAGGGAATGTAGGTAGAGGAGCTGCTGGGAACCATTTCGGGGGCACAGTAATATATCTCTTCAGGGACGAAGTCAAAGCCCTCCAGGACTCTAGAGTGCCCAGCTTTAGAGCCAGTTAAACACCCGGTTTCCCTGAGCCTAATAGCTGTTGGTGCTGCGACAATTCCGCATGCGTGACGTTGAGCGCCGGTGTAGGTGTGGTTCTTAATGCCCCACTAATTCTGATTAGGGCGGTCCGCTGTACACGCTCCAGTTGCTTTACAAGTTTTGCCTTCTCTAGTGAGTTCCACCAGACAAAGGCTCCGTAAAACAAAAAAGGGCTTAACTATGGTGTCATAGAGCCAATGAATTACTTTGGGCGAGGGACCCCACCTCTTAATTTTAGGCTTCCACGACAGCTTCCTATCCAGGATCAAGCCTAAGTACTTGACCCTGTCTGAGAGCTGCAGACGGACACCCCCGATCGAGGGAATGG
>JAPVRG010223960.1:19777-37090 GCA_029783565.1 Rhagoletis cerasi | reverse complement strand
GATTTTCCTGAGATTTGACCTGTGCTCCCTAAGCTCCCCCGTCCACCATGGAAGGGATTTTTTCTTAAGGACGCTGACCGGAGTGGATTTTTTGTAGGCTATGGCTAGAGTCTTTTCCAGCTTATCTACTGTGTTATCTAATTCTGCAGCAGTTGTAATCTGTTTTGTGTATTTGGTTTCGAAAAAAACATTTATACAGCACTGCAGTATAGTAACAATAAATACAATAAATAGCAACAACATTAGCATTACGGGTACCTAATATCAACTTCATAAACAGCCTCTAACTTTGCCGTTATTAAATAATTGATATTTTGGAAAATGCTTCTGTTAGTAATGAGTTACATTTAATTTTTAGTTGCTCCTGAAACTGTCAAAATACGCGTTGAACCAGAAGAACTTAAGCCTGGAATGGAAGTGACTATTGCTTGCGACTCCAGTTCAAGCAATCCACCTGCAAAACTCACATGGTGGAAAGATGGTATCCCTATTGAAGGTAAGTTGAACGCTCATTTGCTAATAACTATCTAGTTTAAAATTTGAAATATATATGTATGGATGTATGTGTTGGACTTCTGCAAATGGAATTGTAAACTTAATCACTTTCTACTTTATACATCAATCCTCAGCAAACTTCGCTTTTCATGCAAAATATGAAAAAGTGCATTTCAAGATTTTTTCACTTAAAATAAAGTCGTTGTTGAATTTACAATAGGTTATGGGTCCAACACGCTTCCGCTTCGCCGAATAGTGAATAAAATCCTACGTGTAATTCAATAAGAGCTACACCACCATCAAAATCGAACCACTGGGAAAGGAGAATTTCGGTGACATGCAATATTGTCAATGGAATTAATGTCACTGACATTAATACACATTCCGAATAGTGATGAGAATAGTATCGAGTATCGAATTGTATGTATTTGATACTGCTGAGCAATTGAGTATTCGATTTGTTTGAAAAAATAATGTCCATACTTCGATACCTAATCATCATCGTTAATTTTTTTTCATAAAATGCGTTCGGAAGCAACGCCAAGGCAAAATAACAAGTTGCAAAATTTAAAATCAGCCTTATCATGAGTTTCGCCCGAAAAAAAATTCACCCAAAAATTGTTCATCCGCCCATAGTAAATACATGGAAACAAAAAGTGAAAAGTGAACCAGTTAGGGGAAAATGAAACTCATAATAAGGCGAGTTACGGCTCCATTTTGAAGCATAAATCCGGATTAAGCAACTTGCAATATTTGTAAGACTACTTTGTCATACAAAGGTAAGTTGTGATATGATTTTGTGTTTTTGAAATTATTACACAACATTTATTGAACAGCTGGTGGCACGTGTAACCTCAAAAATCATTAAACCAAAGCACATTCATTTGTGTTGGCATCCAAAAATACCACGAGTACTTTTAATGATTAAATATTAGTTTAGGGGCATTCCATTATGACTGCTGGGACATTTGACTCCAGAATGTGATCAACTCTTAATTACATCTATGTCGTCGGAACTTAAACAATATTGAAATATATTTTTTAACAACGAGTGTAGTGTGTGTAATAAGCCCGTATGTCCTACATATCGTGCCACAAAAACGATCACAACAACTTTCTGCATCGATCACGATCCGTAAAAAGATTTGTTTGCAGTTATTCTTCTTTCCATTATCAAAATAATTTGTATAACCACAAAAAATTAATTCACTTATATGACTTTTTTTAATAAAAACAATGGGCCATGACATGACCAAAACGTATATTTTTTTCTAACATTGTATAAGGGTTAATAAGTTTTTACCCATGTACATGTTCTTCTTATTTGGCGTTGTAACCGGCTAAGCGATTTTGGCCGAGTTCAACAAAGCATGCCAGTCGTTTCTCTTCTGTGCCAACTGACGCCAATTGAAGCCAGGGCCTTCTCCACTTGGTCTTCCCATCGCAGTGGGATCTCCCTCTTGCTCTGCTACCACCAGCGGGTTCCGAGTTGATTACTTTCAGAGCTGGAGTGTCGGGATCCATTCGAACGACATGACCAAGCCAGTCGAGCCGCTGTTTTCTAATTCGCTGCACTATGTCCACGTCGTTTTAGGGCTCATACAGCTCATCGTTTGTTGTCATTGTCCATGCTTCTGCGCCATATACCAGCACGGGCACGATAAGCGACTTATAGAGGTGGTTTTCGTAGTCGAGAGGACTCTACCTCAGAATTGCCTACTCAGTCCAAAGTAGCACTTGTTGGCGAGAGTGATTCTGCGTTGGATTTCGATGCTGACATTATTATCGGTGATAATTTTGGTTCCCAAGTAAACAAAATTCTCTACTTTCTCGAAATTATAACTGTCCACAGCAACGTGGGTGCCAAGGCGCGAATGCGTAGACTGCTTGTTTGATGACAGAGGATACTTCGTCTTGTCCTCGTTCACCACCAGACCCACTCGCTTTGCTTCCCTATCCAACTTGTATTTACTAACGATGATGTCAATGTCATCGGCATACGCCAGCAATTGCACGCTTTTGTCTTAAATTGTTCCTGATCGGTTCAGTTCAGCAGATCAGTTCAGCAGCTCGTATTATCTTCTCCAACATCAGAGTAAAGAAATCACATGAAGAGGGGGTCGCCGTGTAAAGGTTAGTGTGTTAATTTACAACACTGAAGCCGCGTGGTCAAATCCGGCCACCTAATAAAGCGCAATTGACATCGGAAACATAATGTTTACATTTTGTATGTAATATACACTTGTGTACAGACATACATACATAGTTCCCTATTACATTGCATATAAATTCCATAGTAAAGACATACTTTTCCTTAAGCACGTCAAAATGAATTCAATAGGTCAACTATTTTTAATATGATGTACAATATATTAATCACATTAACTTTTGAATGTGGAACAGTCGATACAATGCTAGGGTAAAAAATATAGATATCGAGTGGAAAAAGTATCGATATGGTATCGTTTTGTATAGAAATTCGTGTCCATAACGAAGGGAGAATGAGTTGAAACGCAGTGAATCCACAGTAACTGCAGAAGTCGCCACGCAGGTGAATGCAGAGCACGAGCGATAGTGTCTGGACTCAAGGACTTAAACCATCGGGCATTACTGTTTTGCATTTGGACAAGAACGAGTTAGCGAAGATTTATGGAAATGGTACCAAGAAGATCGTCACGACCGAAGGACAAAATTGGGAATTCACTTTACGTTCCTGGCCTGCGATTAAACCTACTATTAGTTGCTAAAATAACGGAAGGTAATATTCCCTGCAAAAGAGGCCACGGTGATACTTCCGGAAACAGATGAAAAGGCAAAAGTGGCTCCGAGATTCAAAGATTTGTAGTATGTTTTAGAGCAAGTTGAAAAATGCAGAGTAGCACAGATTAGCTCGCAAGAATGGCATGAAAGTTTTGGACATCTGAACGAGAAGGATCAGGAAATTACTTGAATCGGTGACGCTAAAGTAACTCTCAACAAAAAATACCCATTTGTGAAGTCTGCGTCAAGGGAGCAAACGCAGAAGCCATTTCCAAAATCCAACAACAAATCAACGATATTATTGGAGTTAATTCACACTGATGTATGTGGACCATTGCATACCAATTCACTTGGAGGATCCCGATATTTCGTTTAGTTCAATATGATATGTCCAGTGAATGAAGTGTCAAGCGAGCCTGGTGAAGATGAGCGCAACACTGCAGCCTGTGGCTGGAAGCAGTTGATTGCAGAAGAGCGATGAAGAGCGAGTACGATGTCTTGATAAAAAAGCACACTGGGATATAGTCGACCGCTCATCTAAGAAGAAAATAATTGAATATAAGCGGGTCCTGCGCACAGTATAAACATTAGGGCACTATAGAACGACTAGATTGGTCGTAGAAGGGTTTACTCAAATACATGGAATTGATTTTGACGAAACGTTTGCACCTGTTGTTAGAATTGGATTCATCCGTTTATTGTAGCTCTTGCGGCTGAATATTTTCTAACATTGTATCAACTAGATTTTGCAGCCGCATATCTGAATGCTTAATTAAGAAAGCACTTTGCGGTTGGAAGCAGTCTGGTAGACAATGGTACCAAAAAACTAAATGAGAAATTGACACTAATGAAGTTTCAGCCATTAAAATCATATCCATGCGTGTTCATGAGAAAATAGAAAAGGATCCTCATTACAGTTTACGTTAATGATTTGATTGTAGCATCGAATATCCATCAGATGTGCACGAACTGAAAATGAAACTAGCGAAATCATTTCAGATGAAAGACTTGGGTGAGTTGAAGTTTTGTCTTGGCATTAGTTGGCCGCCGCTGTGGTGTAGTGGTAAGCAGTGTCCACTTCGCAGGGCCAGAGTTCAAGCCCTGGTCAAAGCAACATCGCAAAAAATGTAGAAAAAAGGTTTTTTCAGCGGGCGCCCCTCGGCAGGCAGAGGCAGACCTTCGAGTGTCATTGCCATGAAAAGCAGCTTCTCATTGTCGTTCGGAGTCGGCGTAAAACTGTAGGTCCCTCCCCTTTGTGTGACAACATCAAGGCGTACGCCACAAAACGGAGGGGAAGCTCGGCCAAACACTAACATATGTGTAAGCGCCAAACTATTATTATTATTATTAGTTTCAAGCAGGATCACCAGACCAATAGACTAATCATGTCACAATAAAAGTTATGTGAAATATGTTTTGAAACGGTTTAACATGCTAAACGCGAAGCCAGTCTCAACTCCTTTGAATATGAGTACAAAACTCTCAAAAGAAATGAGTCCAAATACCGAAAAGGAGAATAAAGAAATTCAGGATATACCATACCAAAATCTTATTGGCCTTTTAATCTACTGTATTGACACAACCTGATATCGCACATGCAGACAGGATTTTAAGTCAATACAATTCGAATTACGGATAGTCGAAAAACGGGTATTAAGATACAAATATGGGATTATGCTGACGCAGATTGGGGCGCTAATTTAGACGACAGAAGATCCTATACTGGTTTTATTCTCAAGTTAGGAAGTGCTGCAGTAAGCTGGGAGTATTGTAAGCAGCAAACTGTTGCAATGTCAAATACAGAAGCAGAGTATATGACGGTTTATGAATCAGCAAAAGAGGCAATACACCTTAGCCGGTTGTTAGCTGTAATACAGGGCCAGATTAGCATTATTTTTAAGCAAACATCCAATATTTCATACTCGAACGAAGCACGTTGATATCCGTCATGATTTTGTCAGAGACAGTCATTGTATTTGCTACTTCATAGCAGCGGTAGCAACGGAAACATTGCTCTGCTATTCCTACTGCTCTCATTTTGAATAGATGAAAAGCAGAGTCAGAAATACAAAACACCGTAGCATGTTTCTTGTTTTACTTCTTCCTATGTAGCGTTGCAGCACGAAGCAGGTAGCAAAACGAAGAAACCGAAAAAAGTGCTATTTGAAGTCGGAGCAGGAGCAAAAACAACTATAGTAAGACGGAGCATAGCAACCAAAAAATTCCACTATTGCAATTGATGTGCTACCGATCTAATTGCGAATGCTCTGTTCTTAAACCTTTAGTAGTCATAAGTAGGCGGTGCCACGCCCATTTTCCAAGAGTCCATAAAAATCTTATTTCTTGTTAAGAGATTGTTGTGAGTACCTACCAACTTTGAGTAAATTGCCGTTTCTAAATATCGAAGTTTTCATATTTAAAAATTTTACCGTTATGTGAAAATTGGGCGTGATTTTATCCCGATTTCAAAAATTTTCAACATCTTGCTTTTTTGTGGCAAGTATATTAAATATACCGAGTTTGGTAGCAATTGAAAAAACTGTTACCGAGATACGCATATGTAATCATTAATAAGCTTCAGCAGTTACTGATTTATCGCGGATTTCGCATTTCTGTAAATTACCGTTGCATGGGAAGTGGGCGTGGTTATTGTCCGATTTCAAAACTTTTCAACCCTAGATCAACACTTGTTGCAAGTTTGGTTTAAATTGGTAAAGCGGTTACCGAGATATACATATAAAGCCATAAGTCCATTTTTCAAAAATTTATAATATTCCTATGGCTCCCTAATATATCATTGTAAGCATAAATTTTGAGTGAATAAACTTCTGTATTTACTAAAATATCGCAGTTTTTGTATTTCTGCAAACTACCGTTATATGGGAGGTAGGCGTGGTTATCGTGCGATTTCGCCGTTGATATACCTCAGACAGACAGACGGACATGGCTTAATCGATTTTTCTTTTCATTCTGAGCATTTCGGTATCGACATGTCAATATCTATCTCGATTCCTTTAGTCTGTTACAAACAACCGTTATGTGGACAAAGTTATAACTCCCTTGTGCAAAAGTGCGCTCGGGTATAAAAATCGAAACAGCTGTTCTAATAATACCACCTCTTATGAATTCGCCTTGGTACATATCAGAGCTGGGTAGTGATTCAATCAATTGAGTTTTCATTCAGATATAATTCGTTTCAAAAATGTGATTGTGATGTTATTGAATGCTAGGTAACCATTAAAATAGAGAATGCGAATTAACAGAAAAATTTTCAATCACCTTGATTGTAAATTTTGGTTGAATGAAAACAATTCTGATCATTCAGTACTACACTAAAAAAATGCTTTGACGTTGAAAGAAAATCTTTATAGTAGAAAATAGTATTTTTGCTTTTTCTATTCTACTACGGCTACAATTTGGTAAAGCATTCACCCCGACCAAAAGTATCGTAGCAGTTTCATTGTTCAGTTCATAGTTTTTTAAAGCCAACTGCATATTTATAAAGAAAACTCTCGTGGTAAATTTATATAACGAACCAGTTTTTTATTTTCACAAAACGATATTTTCATTTCCCAATACCAGGCGCTTATACATATCGTTACCTTAATATAGAAAAGCCCTAACTCACAAAAGCCCTAACTCAAATACAGTTTGAAACTCTTATAAAAAGTAGAGTTCTCCAGTTCTAAATTTCGTCGAAACGCTGATTTTATGTAAAGACCATATTTAATTTAGTGCTACAGTATTTGTTTTTGCTATACTATTAGTTGGATTGTGAGTTATCTGACGGCTTTCGGATGAATCTGAATCCCAAATGAAAATGAGTTAGGGCCTTTCTATATTAAGGTAACGATATAAAGCAACAAGTTTTCTATACACAAACATTTTTTGTAGAACTTTTTAATTCGATTGTAGAAGCCTTTGAAATTCACAAAGTGGAATTTTGGAAATTTAAAAATGTATACAAACCACTTTGTTCGTAGAAGCATGATACAAATAAAATGAAAGCTCAGCGTAGAAAAGCTGCAATCACAACAGACGGCCAATTTATTCGCAGAGTTTTTGAGAGAAAGATTCCGGGGAAGATTTATGGGCTTTTGCGCGTTGGCGATGACGAATACCGCATACGATGGAACTATGAGCTATATGAGCTTTACAAAGATATAGACATAGTGCGGCGGATTAAAATACAGCGGCTATGCTGGCTTGGTAATATTGAACAGATGGACAGAAACGCTCCAGCTCTGAAAGTATGCAACGCGGGTCGCGATGCTGGTAACAATGGAAGAGGAAGGCCGCATCTGCGTTGTAAAGACCAGGTGGAGAAGGACTTGGCTTCGCTTGGCATTTCCAATTGGCGTCAGTTAGCACAGAAAAGAAATGACTAACGTGCTTTGTTGGACTCGGCAAAAATCGCTTAAGCGGTTAAGAATTTCTTTTAATAAATAAAAACTGTCCAATCTTTTATAAATCGGTTACTTAAGCGTGCGACGTCATTTACTTTTCATTCCACTAAGTCTAAAGTTTCCGATTTGAAACCGCGAAAATTTTGCGATACATGATTGTGAGAGCGCGCAATTATGCGGTTTGAAAAGTAAAATGCAAAAGTGAAAATACTGATTTGCCTACTGAAAAGTTATAAGCAGAATATAATTTAAAAAAACTAAAAAACACGCTTGCAGCAACTGCCAGAAGAGAGTTACAAACAAACAAGCAAGCAAACAAACATACAAGTGAAACTAATATAAGCGTGTTAAAAAGAAGGTAGTTTCACTTAATGGCATTAGCAGCCATATTAGCCATTTGACTTTTGCTGGCTTTATGACATCTCATGAAAATCTAGCTACCAGCATGATTTTTTTCATTTAAATTTTTTTGCAACTGCCTTTGAAAGAAATCGATCGACAAATTCAATTCTATAAAATAATGAAAAGAAAAAAATGAGTTGCGAACTTGCAAGCTGCAAAAACATGAGATACCAGTGCAAGGAAGCCGGTATACAGGTTTTTAAATTTCAGACGCTTCCTTTTGTCAGGCCAAAATGACTAGAGGACTCCTGGCTAATGGAGGAAAGACTTTTGAAACTCCCGTATGTGTTTTTAACATTTTGCCACCACGGATATAAGCATTGACCAGAACAAAACAATACTATCTAAAAGTGCAATGACGAAAAAGCAAGGTAATGAAAAACTGTGGTGTTGGAAATATACACAATGGATAAATTTTTCATCCAGCCTCCAACTTGAAGAGCGCTTCGAAAAAGAAAGAATGCCTGGATGAGTACATGGAGTTTTTGGACGGGTATGATCTTAATGCTATTCAACAACCGAAGCAACATATGATGCAATCGCAAGTGCAAGTTGTGTGAAAATATTTTACTTCCATCAGCACAAACAGAAGCAAACTTGATTATTATATACATATTTAAGGCGCCGTCAGTAAGAGTTTTAGGGCCGCCGAATGTATACGTTACGGCATGTGTTTTTATTATAATGGGCCGACCTTCTAATCAAAATTGCTACAAATTTTAAAACGCCAAAAATTCCTCAAAATTTTGAGAAGAGGTGCTACCTTTTTGTATAAGCATGTATTCATGTATTACGATTGTCTTGAAAGACTAAAACCCATTAAAAATAAAAGGAACTCCCACCCCGAAATACCATCATTTAAATTTTATTATTAAAAATGTGGCAACGCTAGTAATATGAACAAATAATGAAACTTCAAAGATTCTAGTATACGTAAAAAAATTTTAAGTGAAACTAGATACATTTTTTTATCATGCGTAGAAGTAGAAAACTTATTACTTCACATGTATGAGCGCCTGGTAGTATTTGGGAATTAAAATATTACTTTGTTCAAATAAAACGGGCATTTGCTTTTGTTAATGATTACACTACACGGCAAAATCAACTTTTTTTCTGGGTATTGGACTAAACAAAATTTTTTTTAGGAGATTGAGTCATAAGTAAAAACTTAATTTCTCCGTTTTTGAAAATTAGCCTCCGAAATCGATATATAGGCCTTCGAAGTTCGAAATTGGCCTTTGGTAAAAAATTATTCTTAATTATTGTAGGTAAATAGCTAAAAAAAAGTAAAAATATGGGTTTGTTCCGCCTTTTCCTCTTATTTAAATGGTTCATAACTTTTTTTGTGTAATCTTGTGTTACAGGTGTTATAAGGGATTAAAGGTCAGATCTTCGAAAAATTAAAAACCTGATATTTCAAAAACTTTCGATACGATATAAAAAAAAATTAATGTTGTTTGTATACCGCGTGCATAAAAATTTGGGGGAAAACACTTAAAAGGAAAAATACCTATTAAAAAAAAATATTTTAAACAAAAAAATTCCTATTAGTAATACAGTTAATTCTTTATTTAAATATAGGAAAAAACTACCTTTAATTTGATATATAAATAAATAGGGTGTATAAATATGCATATCAGAAGAAATTACGTTTAATCACCTTTACAACGATATTAATTTTTTTTAAATCTGTAAAAAAGTTTTTGAAATACATATAAGGTTTTTAATTTTTCGAAGAGCAGACTTTTGATACCTTATAACACCTGTAATATAAGTTTGCACAAAAAACGTTATAAACCATTTAAATAAGAGAAAACGGCGGACCAACCCCATATTTTTACTTTTTTAGTTATTTACCTACAATAATTAAGAATAATTTTTTACCAAAGGTCAATTTCGAACTTCGAAGGCCTTTATCTCGATTTCGGAGGCTAACTTCGAAAAATGGAGAAATTGCTTTTTCACTTATGATTCAATCTCTTATAAAAAGTTGGTTTGGTCCAATACCTAGCTGAGTGCTGTACACAGTGTACAGTGTTATTGATTGAAAAAAATAAAATTTTATGAATTAAAAAAGCAAATGATTTCACAACTACACAGCTCTGGTGCATATGTATGTACATTAGAGCGTATCGCCTTACATGCGAAATAAAAAAAGCTCGCCGTACACCCCCTCATATGAAGTGTTTTTAAAAAGCATTTAGAAAAATTATAAAATTTTTTTTTCGGACAACCCTACTAGTCGCCCAATTACATTTTTCTTCATATCTGTGGCATTTATAGTCGGATCTTAAAGTGTGATACACCAATGTTTTTGTCTCGAGGAGGGGGGTTTTCCTACGGATGTTCATTGGCCTCATGTGCTCCATAAGAAAAAAACAAAAACAAAAAAAGTTGGGGTTTTCCGTTTGGTTTTCCTACTTTACAAATCGAAATACCTTTTTCGCAAAAGATTATTGATTTTTGACGGTGTTTAATTTACTGTCATTAGGGCGGTACGTTAGGGTAGTAGCAACTGAGATCTGGTGGGTAAGTACCACAATGGAGCACATGAGGCCAATGAACATCCGTAGGAAAACCCCCCTCCTCAATACAAAAACATTGGTGTATCACACTTTAAGATCCGACTATAAATGCCACAGATATGAAGAAAAATGTGATTGGGCGACTACTAGGGTTGTCCAAAAAGAAATTTTTTTTTATTTTTTTAAATGATTTTTAAAAGAGGGGGTGTACGGCGAGCTTTTTTTATTTAGCCTGTAAGGCGATACGCTCTACTGTGCATATTGTAACGACTGGTACTTCGAAAGCTCTGTAGATCTTGGTTCGCTGAATACTTATTATTTATCCTATCTTTTTAGGTATAAACAACTCATCTAAACCAGGATTGTGGGGTGGAACGGTTTCAACATTGGAGTTCAAAGTGAATGTTTCACAGGAAATGAATGGCGTGGTGTATACATGTCAGAGTGCAAATGAAGCATTGCAGAGAAGTGTACACGAGGCGGTCAGTTTAAATATCCTTTGTAAGTATCATCCATTCTAAGCTGTTTACTTCGTTAAATTCTTGAATTTATTAAAACTGAAATCAATAAAAAAATTCTTGTTTCCTATAAAAGATCCACCCGTGTTTCTTCCGCCTCCGTCATCAACCGCTGTAGGTGTCGAAGGAGAATCATTGCAAGTTTCTCTTAGCGCTACAGCAAACCCAATGTCTATTTTGTATACATGGACAAAGGATGGTTTACCTGTGCCTTCAACTTCCACCAGCAATGGAGGAGCAGGACATCGAATATTTGCCGACGGAGCTAACCTTAATTTTACAAAACTTAATCGGAATGATGCCGGTGTTTATATATGTGAGGGCAGAAATACAGAGGGATCTGCACAGCTGAACATTACCATTGTGGTTGAGTGTAAGTTAATATAGTAAAATTGCTAATCAATTTGGGTATTAAAATGGAAAGCCTCAAAAATCATGAAGATCTCAAAACTTTTTCGAGCCTGACGAAATTTGTATGCAATAGATCCCGCTTTTTATGTGTAGGGAGCAGAGAAGCTTCATTTTAGTCTCATTTCGAAAAATGATCGATTTAGTTGTTTCACCGCCGAGTCACTCCGCCAGCGCAGCTGTTTGTAATTTCGCAGTTACAAAAACATCAGTGTGATGCGCACAATGAGCTAAATCAAGGCTATTGCATATAATCGTGCGTTTAATTTGGAAAAAATGCGAAAAAACGGGTTTGGCTTATTCTCGAGGCTATGCAGCATGGTGATATTTTCGTTACTCGAAAAAATATATGTGCATAGAATTTTAAAGTATATCTATCCCAAGGCATATTAAACAACAGTTACCTCGAACTCTCTTGTAGCTAGTTATAATGTCAAAAAACTGTAAACAGACGAATTAACCCTTTGAGGTGCGAATGCTATGTTTGTTACAAATTAGCATCAATTGAAACGCATCAGCATAAATACATACATATGTACGTATACTTATTTTAAGAATAACTTCAATATTATCTTCAAAGAATTTTAATTGCACATACATACATATATGTACATATGGACAGAAACAAATACCTCATAAAGGAAACCACGTAATTAAAATGAAAGTAATATTTATGAGACTGTTTTAAACATTTTTTTGTTTTTATTCGCCCAATGTTTTTGCGCGTTTAGTTTCTTATATAAATATTTAATTCTAAAAAACATCCGGCATTTATAAAAAAATTACTTAATGTTTTCTTCTAAATTTATATAAAGACTTAACTCTAACAATTTCTTGATAACATTTTTGCAATGACAGATCTCTTTCCCACCTTCCATAAGGTTTATTAATGGATAAAACAGCTGTTCCTGCAAATCCTGTAAAACCTTCAAATCGTGAAGCATCTGGAACGCTTCTATAATTTTGTAAGAAAGTTCTTTTTTCTTGCAGACTTACTCGGTTTGCGTCTGCGCATCAACAGATGATATTGTCACTTCTGAACTTCCGTGTGCTTCAGGCATTTCAGGCACAGGGCATGGGAACTGCACCTGGGTATAAACGCATGTGTTTAAAAATATTTGACTGCAATGGGCAAGAAACAAAATCACTCGCGTTGAAATGATTTTCACAAATACGGGAAGAATCTTCCAATTGAACACCGCAGCTGTTCTCCCAACGAAGTCCCCACTTTAACGTCTTGGCTCTTGCCACACACAGCGCAACGCTCGTAGTTCCATCTCCTTTTCATTTTTGTATATTAATCTATAAACGGATGTGGTCGAAAAACAAAAAAATTCACACAATTCAAAACTATTCCACAGAACTCAATTGTATTTTTATTGGAAAATAGAAAATGCCAACTTGAAAAGGGTTAAAAGTTATTCATCATTTGACATTATAGTCGGTGTTCAAAAGAGAGAAATGTCAAAATCCCTTCTAACTTGTTTAATATGCCTTGGTATATCCCTTGCTTTGGCACATGCCGTTAGACTTGCTCGAATATCCTTTTCTCTCCGAGAAATATGAATTGAGGCAATTTCAATACTGTCCCCTTGCTTATAGCCTTTTAAAAAAGGGAGCTTAGTAGCTTGAAAATTTAAAAATAAAATTTTTCGGTTGAAAAATAAGATATTCAGCCAAGCAAAAGATGAAAGGACAAAATATATTCTTTAACCTTCATCCGGATTTGGTGTCAATTTGATACTGTTTTCGATGTAATTTGCTTGTTACTTAGCCAAAAATAAACAAAGGGCTTGAGATTTCGGCTTATCAGGTAAATCGTATACGAATTTTATTGTTCATCTCATTTTAGCAAGTCCCGTTACTTTTGTACAAAAAGTTTCCTTAATTCGGATTTTAAGTGTCAAATTGACACTGTATTGGAAGTACTTTTTTATTCTTGTTTATCCCTTGCTTTATGCTATTTTTTCTTCCTTATTATTTGTTAAGGCTTAAAAATGATCGGGTTATCAGACGAGCGACTCTTCCGCCACATATTATTAAATTTAACTGCTTCTGTTATTCTTTGTCGTAGCTCCGCTAAATTTTCGATTGTTTTTGAGAAAAGTTTTCTTTCACTGCTCTCCAGTAAAAAAAATCTATTGGATTGTACCAGACCGCCCTATCCATCTGCTCGGGTATTCCTCATCGAGATATTCTTTAACCCTCTTGATGGTACTACATTTCTCTGTAAATGCCGGTCCACAAGTTGACTTTAAAACGGTTCGGTGAGCTATCTTGTCTCATCAAATGTGGAATTCCTACATGCCACTCGTGTAAGTTGTGAAGATTCATAAAACCATCATTTTTAAAAGACGACTTGCCAGACCATAAAATTGTATGTAAAAATCGCGGAATTTTCCGGTGTCTTTGTAACATTGTTTGGCAAGATATTCATGGGGTAGAAGAGATTGTACTCGATGTACGTGGTATGGGAGGAGCTCATTAGCTTTCAAGATTCGGTGGGCTGTACTTTTGGGTAATACTGTGTTTGCTTCGATTTGACGTAGTGAAGTACTCGGGTCTTCTTTGACAGCTTGTAGTAAGGCGTCCTCATAAGGAAAGGAAATTCTTCCTTCGCCATGATCTTGGTTTGCGAACCGTCCCTCTGAGAGTAAGCGGTGCACATTCACAAAAAATCCATGATCGGGATGACGAGCAGCATTTGGGTACCTCTCACGATAAATTCTAGCTGCAGCACTAGCATTGCATCTGCATTCTTTATAAATGAGGTGCATGTTGGCGTATTCCTGTACGGTGTACACAGAGATGGTGCCACAACACAATCGCAATAGTCCAATTCCAAATCATAATCAATCGAGTCCAATAAACGAAGCAAGACGAACGAATACGGAAACATGTGCAGAAAACGAAGTAGCGAAACGTACTCCTGCGTATTGCGAGTGCGTCAGTGGAGATGGACGATAGCGAATATTGTCTCGCTCGCATATTAGTAAAAGTGGCGTCACTCTCTGTCTCGCTCACACTCCGTAAAATGACTCCGTCTCAATCAAACTAGAATTAAGTAATGTTACGCCTTCAAGGGTAGTCTTGGGTACACTACAATAAGTATGTAAGTAAAGAAAAAAAATTTGAAAATTGAATTTCATTAAAAAAATCAAAATTGATTGTAATTTAAGAAACAATCTAGCAAGTGTCACACAATTTTGGAATCTTTATTAAGTGCGCCAACTTTCAAACTACTAGAGCAGTGTCTATACTCAGAATTACTCAAGGAAAATAAAATTGAGAAAAAGTAGAAATTTGTAGTAACGAGAATTAAAAAAACCATCACAGGGAGCAGATTCTTTCGTTTTTTTTGAACGCCTATAATTTTAAAAATACAAGATATCGATTTTGTTTTTACTTTTTTGTTTTTAGTTTTTTAAACTACAATTTTATTACATATCAGCTTGGTGGGAAGTTTTAGATGCATTTGAAATTCAAAAACCTTTTAAGTTATTATGAACGCGAAACTGTTCTCTAAGCGGATATTACTGCAGACAGAAGAACTATTCAAAGATGGACTCTTTACTCCAAGCTGGCATTGTAAACGCTCAATAACGCTTATAAAATTTACTGTCCAGAATACGTACAAAAAAACTGCGGAAGCGATTTGCATTTCTTTCTTTTTTTTAATTACTTGCAGATGGTACTACTATAAAAGCTATATCGGAAAATGTTGTAGTAAATCCTGGCGAAGATGCTATGTTGTCCTGTACCGTTGAGGGAAAACCGTTAACCGAGGAGCACATTAAATGGGAGAGAGTGGCGTATGATATCGCATCAAAAACCACAACTACATTTGTAAATGGAACCTCATATCTTCATATAAAAGACGCACATCGCGATGACGTCGGAAGTTTTCAGTGCATTGCTGATAATCGCGTTGCAAATCCTACAAATCGTGATGTTCAACTAATTGTCAAATGTAAGTCCAATAGATGACACAATTGCATTTAAAAAAATACTATATTTTTTATTTTATAACAGTTGCACCCGAAATCGATAAATCGCCAACTTTTTTACGCGCCGCGAGTGGAACAGGTGAACGAGGACGCCTACCATGTCGCGCCCAATCTGCTCCCAAACCAAACTTCATTTGGCGCCAAGAAGGCAAAGAACTTCCAGTAAATCGTACATATAAATATGAGGTTGAAGAAAAGAAAATTGATTCACTTACCTATGAATCCACTCTTATTATTGAAAAAGTGGCGCCGGCCGATTATGGAGCTTATGAGTGTGTGGTGACGAATGAATTGGGTCAGGCTACGGAATCTATTCGGTTGGACATTACTTCCCAGCCAGATACTCCACTTAGTTTGAATGTACTAAATGTTACACACGATAGTGTGACCTTAGCATGGACTCCGGGATTTGATGGAGGATTAAAAGCTTCGTATAGAGTTCGATACAGGTGAAACATAATAATTTTTAAGTTGTTTAGATAGCCCATTAATTTTTTTTTTGTGTTTCGGGGGCTAAGCATGATAAAAATATGTAGAGGTACATGAAAATTTATGATTTGATATATTTATTTATTAAAAAGTGGGAAAAGCTACAAATTAAAAAAAAATAAAAATAAATTGCTCCTTTAGCGGTTGCTGAAGTACCGTTTACCTCTGCGAGCAGGTCAATGTAAAGTTTTCAAATTCCTGCTGCTGCAGCAGCTGCCGATACGGCCGCACTAGGCGATTGCAAGTGATAACCATAGGCTGCAGCTGCCGCCGCTGATGGTCAGTGTTGCCAGAAATTTTTGAAGAAAAAAGCTAGATTGTCTCCAAAAAAAGGCTAAAAAAGGAAATTTTTTTCGAACTAAAAAAAAGCTAAAAACAAAAATCATTTTTTGCTTTCTTTTTCAAATTTATTGAGTTTGAAACATAGAAATTCGGCATAAATCTTTTTATGTATGTACATACCCATGATACAAAAATTTTAAGGATTTAGGCTTTCTGCACATTTGTCGTCTAATCATAGTTGCGTTATCGTATCGCCTTCAAATTTTCAGCCGAGCACATGCATTTCAATGGAGGTCTGCACACTTGTCGTTATCGGCTTGTAATCGGCAAATCGTAGAAGATGCAGAAATGGATGAGTGCGACATTGTCGTCTCCTAATCGTTGTGCACGCATTGTTTGTTTACATTTTATGGGAGAAAATGAGTGAAAAAGCGATCAATTACATAAAAATGAATATTTCGTCCATAAAATCAGTGGAAATTATTAAAAAGTGCATAATTGCATTACAACTAAATTAAAGTGAGTGTTTTAAATATCAAATATGACGAGATTTTAAAGTCTCTCCGTGCGTGCATAAAACACGATTCATGAAAAGAAAAGGAAGAAAATTATGGAAAAATTATGTTTGGAATTATTGCAGCACAGTTTATAATTTTAAATTTGCAGTTTTTGTAAAAATTTCGTTAAAATTTCCATCACAAAACAAAAAAAAATATCTGCTCTAAGCGAATATTTAGGCGACAAATTAATTGAAACATCACCACCGAGTGTGCAGAAGTGTAATCGTCAAATAATCTTTGCATCATGATTTACCTTGTTTATACGACGCATTAATTCGTGTTAAGTTGAATCGTTTCATTTTGACACGGACGCATAAACGCACACTTAACACGTGTCGGGACTTTTTAGCGTGTCACCGCAATTCGCATTAGAAATGCGAGTTAAGCGCTTCTGAACCGTGTTAAATGTCCGTATAAACAAGATGTACGTCAAAACGTTTTTAAACAGCTGTTGTTTCTTT